>JBCJKH010067739.1:2680-14333 GCA_039877255.1 Loriculus beryllinus | reverse complement strand
CTGACCACAACTCTTTGTGTGCTGCCATCCATCTGGTTCTTTATCCACCAAGTGGTCCACCTATCAAATTGAAGTCTCTCCAATTTAGAGACAAGGATGTCGTGTGGGACAGTGTCAAACGCCTTGCACAAGTCCAGGTAGATGACATCAACTGCTGTACCCCTGTCCATCAGTTCTATGGCCCCATCATCGGAGGCCACCAAATTAGTCAGGCAGGATTTCCCCTTAGTGAAGCCATGCTGGCTGTCACCAACCACCACCTTGCTTTTTTTCATGTGCCTTAGCATGCCTTCCAGGAGAATCTGCTCCATGATTTTGCCAGGCACAGAGGTGAGACTGATTGTTCTGTAGTTCCATGGGTCATCCATTTTCCCCTTCTTGAAAACGGGGGTTATATTTCCCTTGTTCCAGTCATCAGGAACTTCACCTGACTGCTATGATTTTTCAAATATGATGGCCAGTGGCTTAGCAACTTCATTTGCCAGCTCCTTCAGGACCCATGGATGAATTTCGTCAGGTCCCATGGTCTTGTGCACATTCAGGTTCTTAAGATGGTCTTGAACCAGATCCTCTCCTATAGTGGGTTCAAGGTCTTCCTTCTCACAGTCCCTGCGTCTGCCTTCCAAGACTTGGGTGCTGTGGTCACAACGTTTGGCAGTGAAGACTGAGGCAAGGAAGTCATTCAGAACCTCAGCCTTCTCCAAATCCAGGGTAGCCAGTTCTCCTGATAGCTTCTGGAGGGGGCCTACGTTGTCCCTAGTCTGTCTTGATGTACCTGTAGAATCCCTTCCTATTATCTTTCATGTCCCTGACCAAGTTTAATTCTAACTGGACCTTAGCTTTCCTAACGTGATCCGTAGCTTCCAGGACATCCCTGTATTCATCCCAGGCCACCTGTCCTTGCTTCCACCATTTATAAGTATCTTTTTTCCCCTCTAAGTTTCCTCAGCAGCTCCTTATCCATGCAAGGCGGTCTCCTGGCCCTCCTGCTGCACTTCTTTCTACTTGAGATGCAATGCTCCTGAGATTGTAGCAGGTGGTCCTTGAATATCAACCAACAGTCTTGTGCCCCCCTGCCCTCTAGGGCAGTAATTTAAGACTAAACCAGTGTGTCCTAAGAGGATACATCTTCCTCTGAGAGACATAACAGCAGAGTGCTTGATCCTTATCTTTCAAATGCAATAGTGACAATATCTTTCTGTATCTCTTTCTTCCTGGCTTTATGCCTGTCTTTATTATATTTAATTTTTAAAAGGAAATGAGCAGTGCAATCTTGGAGATTCTGTAGTTTATTTCCGTATGTGCATTGTGCTTCATTTTCTCTGAACTGTAAATAAACTAAACCTGTTTAATAGTCTGGAATTAATGACCCCTTTCATTTTGCACTTACTTTGGAGGCTGGTATGTAATTTTGCCTATTTACCAACAAAGATAAGCAAAAGCTGATTCCTAACAATGGTTTCTTCATAGCTCACGTGCCTGCGGAACAGAAAGGATAAAAGCGGTATTTTTTTTAAATTTTTTTCCTTAATGGACTCAGTCCATCTAAGTCAGCAGTTTTTTATTGATGATAAACTTTTAACGTACTGACCTGAGCAGGATATTAAAGTAACTACCCAGATGTCCTAGGATTTCCAGACTGATGAATTGATTGTTGCTGTGTTACGCATTTTGTGCCAAACAGGCATGTGCCAAGAAGTGTCTTCACCCATTTGTTTTGATTCTTGCACTTCCATGGTTCTGTGCTGCCATAACATAAAAAGAGTTGTAAACTCATCAACCTTTCAATAAAAAGCTTGGATTTTTTTTTTTTTTTAAATGTTTTTGGTAACGGGATTTCCATAAGTAATTCAAGAAAATTAGAAGTTGAGAAGGTTGATAGCTAATGTTGTCTCTTCTCAAATCTGTCTCAGAACTGCCATAATACTGTTTTGTTTTGTTTTGTTTTTTTTTTAGCTGAGCATTAGGAAGATTAATGCAAAACCTCAGGTTTCTTTTGTGTACAGTACTGTTACTTCCAGTGACAGGAAAGAATAAGCAAACATTTTTATTGTTCTTGCCATGAGTAAATGATGAGAAACATACTTCACCAAGGAAGTTCAGCTTTGCAGAACCGAATGGTGCTCTTTCTTGTGCTCTGATAAAAATATTGCGAGCTGTTGGAATTGAATTAACAGCAATAATGTTATCATCAAGTAAACTTTGTTGTATAGAATATCTGAATAATATGCATAATTTATCAGTGTTTTATTTAAGGTCTTCTGTGCATATTTTTAATATGCTACACTTTCTCATCAATAGTAGAATAGCATGCACATCTGTCTGCATGCATTTGTGATCTTTGTAATACAGTCTGGTACTGAAAGTTAATAAAATGCTATATTAAATCTGATTAAAAATTTTAAACATCATTCAATGCTGTTTCTCTTTAACTGCAGACCCTGCTACATGGAAAAATCCAAGACACCTTTCTAAAGGTTGCCTTTATCCACTTGCTTTTTTTCCCTATGCATAAAGTGCATGCTTAGATACACTAATCACATACATTTCATGGCACTTTATTGTTTTTTACACTTTTAATTTTACACTTTGGCTACTGTGTTGATTGATTATTTTGCTGAGTCTTGTAATCTGGTTGATTTTTAGTTTTCTGATGTTGTTGCATTAGAATGAGATGACTTTTGCTTTTTTTCTGTGCTGTTGCTGCTTCATAGAATTTCCTGCACTTTTAATTCCCAAATCCTTAAAAAGAATCTATTGATCAGCATCTTGAAATTCAACTTGAGTGAAAAAATGCTTTCCAAGATTACTTGGTTGTAGGTAAACTGTGTGTTTGCCAAATGGCCACATTTCTTGTAGGTTATTCTTCTAGAGCAGATTGCTGTATTGGGGAACAGAGGAGAAATAATCACAAACTGAAAATTTTAAATGGAGTTTATCACTACTATTTGGAAACCTAGTTGTGGAAGTGTCAGTATCTCACAGTATGACTCAGACTGCTGCCTGTGCTACCAAGCAGGAAATGATTGAAACTTTGCTCTTTCTGGGACTTCTCTTGAATAGCCCCAAGTCATTCTGGACATCAGTGGTGACTGGCAAGAGTTAAGATGTTTGGTCCTTGACAGATTTGGGAAGAGACATGTTCTCCTAAGACTACATTGCTATGCAGAGTTCTTAAGTATTTTCTGTTTGCTTGGTTTTCATTATACAGGGGTTTCTAACTTTTTCTTTCAGCTGTAATTTGATCTCACTTGCATGGTAAAGGAAAAGATGCTAAAAGCTAGTGTTTATTTCAGGTTTTTTAACTACTGCTAATAATTCTTTTGTTTTCTGTTGCGAGCTATTATTTGATGGACTAGACAATTTCTGAAAAACGGTAGGGTAGCTTATGACTGGCTCAGTCACAATTGGGAAGATGGACTTGTGCAAGAGAGGCAAATTGAAGAGATGCAATGTTTACATAAGGAGAATCCTAAATATATGCAATCATACAACAGAATCGTACAGTAATAAGCAGAATTGTGTGAGCTATTTAACATCAAAATGTAAAAAGCAGACTCATTTTTCATTTGCTGCTTGCGGAAAAAAATCGTATTGTAGTTTTCAACAAACAGCATCTTGGAAAAATGAAATTGAAAGATCTACTTCCTCATGTATCAATTCTTTGGTTTCAGAGATAGATGCTGCAGAGTGGGGTAAATTTCTTCACACCAAAAATAAGGTACGTTTACTCTGATGATGGACTAGCAGTGTCATAAATACGCTATCATATATATATACTTAATTACATACCTTTTCCCTTGACTGTCCCCAAAAGGAGGTTCTTTTGCCTGCTATAC
Source organism: Loriculus beryllinus (assembly GCA_039877255.1). Taxonomy (NCBI): domain Eukaryota; kingdom Metazoa; phylum Chordata; class Aves; order Psittaciformes; family Psittacidae; genus Loriculus; species Loriculus beryllinus. The sequence goes on along the minus strand of JBCJKH010067739.1, from coordinate 10,494 downwards.
TATATGTGAGAATACTGAAGGTTTTCTGTTTTGCTTTTTATGAGTAGAAAACTTCTGAAAACATACTTTTAAATTCAAGATGGAAAGTTTATTAATGGTTATCTGTAGTGAGGGTTGTTGATTCTGCCAAGTTATTTATCTTAATCCTTTCTGTGCTATTTTGTTAGGTTTTTTTCTTTTTTGTGTGTTGACAAAATTGCAAAGGACATTGTAAAGACATGGAAGTATATAATCACAAGTCATTTCAGTCCTTTGAAGAATTGGCTACTTCAGAGATTTGTCAAAAAGCTATGACAAGGAAGGAAGAGCCTAATGAGCATCAGGGGGGAGAAACAGATGAGATGACCTAGGACTTCAGTAAGAGGGTCAAAGCCTAAATCTTTATTCCAAGATATTAATCTTTTTGTTGTCAGATGAATTTATTACTTTAAAATGGTTTCCTTGCCTTCTAGAGAGTACTAGTAATTGAAGGAAATCTAGAGAGGAATGCAGAAGGAGCCTCTGCAAGGGTAGCTCTATGATAACGTATTTTGGATTGGTGCAAGAATAGTTTTGGCAAGAGTGGGAAAAATTTGAGATGAAACTGCCCTTGTTCTTCCTGCTCTTATATCCTGAACCTCTTCTTATCTCTATGTTGTTGATTAACTTCAGGGGATTGCAACTAGATTTTATGTGGAATTGTTTGAAATTCTCTTTAAGTGAACACTATTTCATACATTGTCTGACATCAGTGGGTTATTAACTGCATCTCATAGTATTAATCAACAGATTAAATACCAAGATTACAAATTCTGTAATTTTTAGCGCTGTACTGCTATTAGCATTAGTTCAGGGTGTAATAGTAGTTTTTTTCTCACCTCTTGTGTACTGAGTTAGAGTGTCTCTTGGAGAAGAGAGCATCATTTTGCAATTGGACAAGTGGATGCTGTCTTTGATTCTTAAAAAATCTTTTTCTTCCATACTTCAGATCTATACAGATTTTGATGAAATTCGTCAGGAAATAGAAAATGAAACAGAGAGGATTTCAGGAAGTAATAAGGTAAATGTTGCGCTGTCGTTTCTTGCTATAGATTCTCATGCTGGTTAAACCTTTATTCAACAGTTTTGGCAGCAGGAAGTGAAAATCATTGAACTATTCTGATGAAGAACAAGGTATTGCTGCTTGAGGTTTTTTTTTTTTTCCCCACTGAGTTTGTGAGGTGAATGACTTCAACTAAAAGAAAATGCAAAGAATTGAATTGCTGTTGCTGTACTTCAGAACTTCCTTAATAATAGTGCAAAAATGAAACTTTGAGTTAAACTTTAAATATGGCTTTACACGTAATTAGAAAATTGAGTATTCTATTCTTGTATATCTATATGATCACTGAAATGTGATAAGTGTTTATGCATTATGTTGAGGAGGAAAATAGGGCTGCTTCCAGAGATGAAGGAATTGTGCAGATGTAGCTGTCTTTTTCCACACCATATAGTTGTAATGTGTATGATGGAAGAATTCTAGTATGAAACAACAGTTTTTGGCTTTCTGAATGGTGCATTTACATAATCCAGTACAGTGATCAAATTTTACTATTATATTTCTAGGGGATCAGTCCTGAACCTATTCATCTTAAGATTTTTTCATCTAATGTTGTAAATCTGACTCTTGTGGATTTACCTGGAATGACAAAGGTAAGATGCAGAATGCTTCTCTTTTGATTCACTGTGAACACTGTATTTTGAAACAAAGAGTGTATGTTCATACTTTGGCATTATTCTGTATTATTGAAGTTTTCCTCAGGTTAAGTAGTTGGTTATATAAATTTGAGATGTCACCAACTTCTGGTGTAAGATTCGGGTTTCTGGTTCTCTTTGCTGTTGTAAAAGGTAGATTTGCTTAAGTTCTTCTCTTCCTATATACAGCTGAGGGATTGGGAGCATTGTGCAAACTGCATGTTGTTTTAGTAGAAGAGGTAGCATTGGAAGTTTCCGAGTTGCACCTGCAGATATAGATGGATAATTGACAAGCTTGAAAATGTTTTCCCTATTGCTTTTCTGTAACTTGCTATATATAGTTTGCGTAATAAGTTGTGTAAAGTAAGGATAACTAGAAGAAATGTTCAGGTCATGTTTATTCAGGTTTTAGACTAAGTAATCTTCTGTAGTATGAAGATGACAAGATGACTTCTTGCCTTGCCTGTGCACATATACACTCTACTCTGCCAGTTGTGCAGGTGGTTCTTGGTTCTTGGTGGTTCTTAATAAGTTAGTTAATAAATTCTTAACAACAGTATCAAATAATTTGAATTGATTCTTATTTCTTTTAGGGTAGCTTTGATTTGTATACGTTTCAAGATCTTTCTTTTCTTTTGTGTTTGTTTGTGAAGGGGAACGAAAGGGCTGGAAAACTCATGGTATAGGGTATGAATTTTCAATGAGTGGCCTCTCACAGGCATAAATACACAATTTTGAACAGTTCTGCATTGGTTTGTTTGCTTTTTTTTTTTTCTCCTCTAGGTACCTGTTGGTGATCAGCCTAAGGATATTGAACTTCAAATAAGAGAGCTAATCCTTCAGTTCATCAGCAACCCAAATTCAATTATTCTGGCAGTCACAGCTGCTAACACAGACATGGCCACTTCAGAAGCACTTAAAATTGCACGGGAGGTAGATCCAGATGGTAAGTAGTAAGACAAACTGGATCCTGTAATTCAGCTTCTTTTTTCAATTAAGTCCTAAAGCTGAAGTTTGAGCAAAAAGTAGTAAGCAAAACAAATGTCATTGCCTTTCCTAGAAAATGCAATTATTCTGTTTGCCTTCAGACTTCCTGCTGAATTCTCTGCAACTTTGAGAACGCTGTGATGAATTAATATTGAATGGATTTCTGGCTTGCAAACAACCATTTTAGTCGTCACAGGCCAGATAATTATTTTAGTAGTCATAGGAGGCACTTCTGTTTCCAGAGCAGCATAATGGCATTATGAATATTGGGAGGTTTGAGATATGTTTGGTTGGTTGGTTGGTTAGTTGGGGTTTTTTTTAGTAGCTTACAGTGGTCTGTTAGGATGAATTCATGCTTTAGTGTCCAAGGTTTTTTCTTTTAGTAGAGAGAATAGGCCATCCTACAACTAGTAATTGGTTGTCTAGCTGTTAGTCTAGTGACTTTTACTAAGAATTAATTTACCCCTTTAAAAATGGTCAGCTGTGACTTCTGGATCACTTCCCAAAATTCTAAACTGTAAATGTGTGGAGTGGCAGCTCATGTTGCAGGTTCTGTTGGAATAATGGTATGTAGTGAGAACCGGAACTACTGAAGTAGGTAGACTTTCTGACTTGTATTCATCTGAAAGTTTCAGGACCTACTGATTTTCTTGAGGTAATGATTTATTTTTACACCCTAAAGGTGTGTTATATTTTAAAGAAAAAGTTCTTGCCATATTTTTTTCAGACCCAAAAGCCTAGGAAATACCAAGGTCCCAGACAGTTCCTCTGTCCATGTTAACCTCCATCTAGATATGCAATATTTACCTGTTTAGTGTATTCAGGTCACATTTTCCTCCATAGTGCCCAATATGAAGCTTAGTTTTAATTCAGAAAACATTTAGTCAGATATTCAATAAAATATGTTTCATTAACAGAATTAAATCCCCTAAAGCTTCTTCAGTGGATGGATTCCAAGGAATGGAATTCATTCGGTCTCTTGGAGATTTGGTCTCTTGGAGATTCCAGTTCAGTCTCTTGGAGCTTTGAGCCTATGTATATGATGCACTGTGCTGGAAGTGAGCCTGTTTTCTCCTTTAGCAGCTTCTCCAGTGGGTAGTTGTATTTCAAATACAGTTCCAAACAGGTTGCCATTATGTCTGGTCCTACGTACATGCTAGAAATATGTTCAGTCCACTCAGACTTGAGTCCCCTGCTTTGCTTGCTTAGTCTTCTCCACAAGTTCTTCGTAACACCTCTAACCTCATGTAGTATTCAAAAATGTTTGTTGTAGTCAATAATGACTGTAATTTCAAACTGCCTAAACCTTTTTCTTTACCAGGTATGTGAGGGGAGTAGTACTGGATAAATACTTTCTTATACACCTGTTAATAAGGGACTCCAGAGACGAATACCATGTGTTCAAACCAGTCTCTGCTGGTTTGCAGTATTAAACTTTATGCAGCGAAAGAGCTTTTTGAATGGTGAATTTTAGCTACCCTGATCAAGACAAAACATCAGAGTTTTCCTTTTCTTAGGTCGAAGAACCCTTGCTGTTATTACAAAGTTGGATCTCATGGATGCTGGCACTGATGCTATGGATGTGCTCATGGGAAGAGTGATTCCAGTCAAACTTGGTATCATTGGAGTAGTGAACAGGTTGGTCTGGCACATTGATGTTTAACATGATTTTTAGATCATGTTAATGTGAAGTAATGCTTTCAGCCTTTTATAACCATGAGTATGGTTTTAAGAATAACATGACTTGATACGGAAATACACTTAAGAACAGGCAAGCAAAAAGTTTGCCCGCTTATCAAAATCCTGTCTGTCCTTATTCCGTTCAACCAGCAGCTAATTTAGAAAGGAGTAGGGCTGCTTCTAAAAGAACTGTAGTGTCACCATTTCTTTTCACTCTTGTTTTTTAGCTTGAGGGATCCTTGTGGTCTGCTGTTCACATTAGCAATGATCCACTGCAAATCTTGTGTATATTGAGGGGTAGGATCACTTTCTTTGACCTGCTGGTCACGTATCTTTTGATGCAGCCCAATATATGTATAGGTATCATACTGTTCACTTTATTTTTTGCATTAGATAGGTTGAATCTCATGTAGTTTTAATAAAAGCCTTGCTTAGTCTGTGTACAGCTGCTACCCATATTGATTTGTTGACTGTGCTGCATGGCACAACAAGTAAAACCCTTTGTTATCTCAGGAAGATGAGTTATGTGTGGAGAGCAAAAAGAAGCTGTTAGATGTCCTGCTTAGACAAGCAAAAGTGTAAATTATGTTTACTTTGCATCTATTAACTAGCGTGTAACTCTTCCTTTTAACTTAAGGAGTCAGTTGGATATTAACAATAAAAAGAGCGTAGCTGATTCCATTCGTGATGAGTATGGTTTTCTTCAAAAGAAGTATCCTTCCCTAGCCAATCGAAATGGAACCAAGTATCTTGCTAGAACACTGAACAGGTATTACATATTACATAAAGTAAAATAAATGTGCTTTTAAAGATACTCTAATATATTGGTGTGTTAGAAATACGTTTCCTTTCTCTTTTGGCACTGTACAGTGATACGTTAAGGAAAACTTGATTTCTGTATTTACTGTAATTTTCTGGAGTAAATGTTTTCCTTTGGTGATTATATTCTGTCTTTTCTCTGTTTTAATGGAGATTATAAAGATGAAATTTTCTCTCCCTTCTAATGAGGAGCTCTTTTCCATTTTTAGGCTGCTGATGCATCATATCAGAGATTGCTTGCCAGAACTGAAAACCAGAATCAATGTTTTAGCTGCTCAGTACCAGTCTCTACTGAACAGCTATGGGGAACCTGTTGAGGACAAAAGTGCCACTTTATTGCAGCTTATTACCAAATTTGCCACAGAATATTGTAACACTATTGAAGGAACAGCAAAATACATAGAGACTTCAGAGCTGTAAGTACTAAGTGGTTTTCTAGAATATTGACTGAGCAATTAGATGGATGCAGTGGCTCTTGATGGCTTTCATTGGCAATATTACTATACTAGAACATAACATGCTCAAAAAAGTTTGATTCCAAACTGTTTGCAATGAGAACTTTTTTCTTGTTTGCTCCTTCAGTTGTTATTTTATTATTTCAGATGCGGTGGAGCGAGAATCTGTTACATTTTTCATGAGACTTTTGGAAGAACTTTAGAATCTGTTGACCCACTGGGTGGCCTTAACACAATTGATATTCTGACTGCCATTAGAAATGCCACTGTGAGTGTTCTTCTTTATTTCTAAGTGTTGTTGCTGTACCTTGGCTTTGAGGATATGGTTTCAACAAATTCATGCTTCTTCAGTCCTATGAATTAATGATCTCAGCTGAATGTGTTAATATGAAGAGGCCGAATCCTGCTTATTGATATTTTAAGTGGAAAAATTACCATATCCAAATTTGCAGCCATTATCCTATGTGATACAAGCTTAAAGCAAATGCTTACTCTTACTTACAGGCTGAAAGCTCATGGCCAGCTTTGGCAACCCGATACTGAAGCTATTATATGTTACAGAAACGGTGATGGAAGACTGCGTCAGTTATTTTGCATTAAGTAATTTTTTTAATTATGAAGATTCAGGCTGAGATGTATGGGCTAGGACAAGTTCAGATTTTTTAATTTTATGTAAGGACACAGCTCTTCAATGGTTGAGTGTTCATGTGACAGATTTGATGTCTTGTTAATATGGGAATTGGTGTTGCTAAGGATTAATAGAGTAGGTTCACTTTTAAATTCCGTAGTATATAGAATGTTCATACCTTAAACCTTGACTTAGGATGTCAAAAACTTATGCCTGCTTGTGTACTGTGTCCTTTTAGGTGTGGACAGACAGGTTTCTGCATGGTCAGTAATTACTCTAAATTTAGAGTGTTTGGTACTCTGCGGCAGTGATCTGTGTGCATGCTTTTATCCTTCTGTAAATGTAAAATGTAAAACAGCATTTGGTAACATAAGAAATGTCTTCTTTTATGTGACATATCTTTCTGTTTCTAAAGCTCATTAAATAAAAAAAAAAGCAAAACGTAAATTTCAGGTAAAAAATGTTTTACCTATAGGTAAGCATTGGTCTATATGGTCATAAATTATCCCAAACACTGTAAATCATTGACACAGTATTATGATTATACTTAACAGAAAACTCACCTGTCTTGCAGTAAGAATTATATGCTCAGGACTGTCAAACTTAGGAAGAGGATGTCTTTGCCTTTATGATTAATAAGTTCGTTTAAACTTGGATCCACAAATGTGGAAGGAATTGTCATAGTTTTAAGGCTAGAATGACATTAGCAGGTACAAAGCTTCAAGATTCTATAAGGATGCTGGCTAATCGTTATGTAATACAGAGTTTGTCTTAAAGTTAATAACTATTTTTTATAGCTTTTATATTTAATTATTCTTGTAACATTTTATACTTATGACCTTTTCTGAGTGTTCTTTTGGGTGCAAGCACTGTGATGGGATTTATTCTGGGCTTCATTAGCTATTACTACTTAGAAATACATACTAGTTTAATACAGGATTTCACAGCTTTTTCCCTCCTTATAAACTAGGGTCCCCGTCCTGCCTTGTTTGTTCCTGAAGTCTCATTTGAATTGCTGGTAAAAAGGCAAATCAAACGTTTAGAAGAACCTAGCTTGCGCTGCGTGGAGCTAGTTCATGAAGAAATGCAGAGGATTATTCAGCATTGTAGTAATTACAGTACACAGGTAAAAATACGTGGATAGAATTATGTTGTAAATATTGGGCTTTTTTTCTCACCACTTCCCTAAAAAATTCTGTAAGTGTCATCACTAAATTTCTGTTTTGTTTTTAGGAATTATTGAGGTTTCCTAAATTGCACGATGCCATAGTTGAAGTAGTGACCTGTCTTCTGCGTAGAAGGCTCCCTGTTACAAATGAAATGGTAATTTGCCATCTACTATACTGTAAAAAGTGTGTGTTTTCTGGAATCTTTCTTCATGCTTCTGTTTCATCTGTAATGTCAGGAACCAAAATCATTAAAGAAAACTTAATTTGTTTAATAGCTAGGTATTAATATCTACATGTTTTGAAATTTCCTTTATATTAAAAGTTAGATACATAAAAAAAAGTAGGGGGTGGAGGCAAGCCTCT
>JBCJKH010067738.1:13058-33056 GCA_039877255.1 Loriculus beryllinus | reverse complement strand
CCTCTAAAAATCCCTTACCCTGGAATAGGGTTGAGGTTTTGGTCAACAGACCTAGTCCTTGGCTCTCCACATGGCTGAAATACGTAGATTTCAGACAATTTACAAGTTAATCTGTATTTCCTTCTTCCTGAAAGCTGCCTTGTTACCACAACCTGGCTTCATTAGGCCCAAGGCCACATTAGCAACTTCATATAATGCTCATATTTCTCACCATTAAGATAAAATTAAAGCTCCTTTGTAAGTTTGTGTGTTGAGAGATAATTCCTTCTGATGATGAGCAAGGACTCAGAGACGGGAGATTTTGTTTATTATTAATTTTGATTTTTTTTCCTCACTCTTCTAAGTAACACCATTAACAGTAATGAGAAAGTTATTTGGGAACATTTAGTTTGCAATGTTTATCTTATTGCTACTCAATATATGTTTTAGGTTTAAATCAATATGTGTAACCAAAGAACTAGTAATAAAGAGAAGGTGCTTTCTATGCACAAAGGGTGTGACTTTTGTCTTTAGTATCCAATATCAACTGGAAATGTAGCTGCGAAGGTATGACCTCTAATTCTTAATTTTGAAATGCTGAAAAAAGAATTGATAAGGACTTGTAAACAAGATGTATTTGGCCATTCTTACAGCGTACTTTGATCTATGTAATAAAGGTCAGCACTCAGTGATTCATTCTATATCCTCCCAAATACCTAATTGCCTAATTATTGCGTTATTTCACAACCAATCAGCTGAAAGGGTTTGTATGGAGTATGGCAGAATAAGAGGGCTGTCAGTCTTTGGTTATGGTCCTATAGTTCTAATTCAAGAATTAAATATCTGTCTTTTCTAAAAGTCATTACATGATTTATTGGAAAATTGGTAGAAACAGCCCTGGGGGGGTTGTGCTCAAAATCTGGTTTACAAGAGTGGCTGCTAGCTATGACTTTTGATTTTCTTGTCTCAAAATGAATAGCGCTGCCTGTTTCTATGCAAATTAAATGTTTGAATGTATTTTCTTTTAAGATAGATTATATTTGTTAATTTAATTGTATTTCTTATGCAGCGGGGTGATTTGTGTTTTGATTTTTCTTTCTTGAAGAAGCAAAATTCTCCCCTTTTGCTACTGATTTACCAGAAGTGCAGGACTGCTTTTTCTGTTGGTTGATAGCTCTAAAATGTCTGCAGAAATTGTAGGTCAAGAATTACAGCCATGGTAAATCATGCCTCATGAATGAGAAGTCATCTGTGATTTCTCAAGGGTTTTTTTGGTCTGTCTTTAAAATGAGCATAATATTCAGAAGAAAATAAAGGATACTTTAACATATTTTGGCATAAATATGAACCGTGCAATATACGCATTTTTATGATATCCAAGTGCTGTTGATATCTAGAATTTAGGCTCTGTTAAATAAAGAGGATCCTCTACAAAAAACCTTACGAATAAAAATATAATTAAGTGATTACTTCCTACCACGAACCCAGTCTCTCTCCTTGTTTGATGAGGTGTTGCTAGTGAAGTTCCTTGCTTTAGCCATCTCTCAGCTACTTTTAACTAGGACTAAAGCAGGAATAGGTGGCTCATAAACCCTGTGAGAAGTGGAACTAGGGATACCTGGGCTTAGCTGATTCTTTGGGGGATTGCTATCCTCCAGCTCCTTTGGTGTGGGCCAGCAACTTCATCTCTACCACTTGAGTTACTTCTGCACGTCTTTGCTGACCCATCTGCTTCCATTGCTGAAAAAACTGATCCACTTTTGTAATGCCACTGAACAATAATAATGTGATTCCCTTTTGCAGCCATTCCCAGAAGAGCTGCAAGAGATAGACAAGGACAAGCTTCTTTGTGGTTTCATTCACCTCCTTCTTTGTAGGAGTCTCCCCCTATTGCATGCTTCCCAAGCTGAAGGCTCAGAAAAATCAATAAGTGCTCCTTTTTCCCCTTTGTTCTGCCAAGGTGTCTGTCAAAACAATAACAATTTTGGCTACAGAAGAGTCACAAAATTGCATGTGCAAAAGCAAGCAAGGGGTTAATGTTCCCATTTGCACACCTGATAATTTATCAGATTTTTTTTTTTCCATGTATTGTCAGCAGCTGGACTCACATAACAGCCCTAAAGCTGTAAAGAGCAAATAACAGGAGCATCAGATGCAGCTGGACAGATACAATAGATTGAACATCTCCAAAGAACTCCATTAGAGTCCATTGGGTCAATAATCCACAAACTAAGAAGGATTTACATGATAGACCATAACAGCTGTTTTGGAGCCATTACATTTTATCTAAGCAAAATCTGGTTTTAAAATTATGGAATTATATGTATTGATGTGAGAGGTATTGCTGCCTGTGAAGCTGCCATTCTAGTCACAGAAGAACAAATAACATTGCATCAAAATTAATGATGGAATCATAATAGGTTATTTACTTGATTCCTCAAAATATCTCCCTGAGAGCCACTGTATTTCTTTGAATGGAACAAAAAACTTAGAACAAAGCAGTCAGTGTACTCTATGTAGCTATGAATAAGATGCATCTTTATTGAGAATAAAGAAGACAAAAATAGATGTTGTACCTTACTTTGTCACATTATTTTCAATAGTGACAAACTCAGAATAGTGAAAAACTTGGAATAATATTGTGAACTGTTTCCCAGTGTAGCCAAACTAGATTAAACCTGTGACAGGAGGATGGAGAGGAGATGCTCCTCCATCTTCTCCTTCCATCACTCTTTGCTCAGGGTATCCGGAGATGAATTTCAGATTAAGTTTAGTGCAGCCTCAAAATTCCTCTAATCTGTGCCAGTTCATTCTTTTCTTTGACAAAAGGCTACTCTTTTGCAAAAGGAAGCTTGCAATAGAAGAAACTAGGCAAAAAATTAGGGGGAACTTCCAGTTTCTATTAACCTTTTCTTTTGTGCCAGGACAGTGGTATTAAATGGATGTAGAAAATACCAGGTTCTAACTCCTTAGCACAAAAGTTTGTACAGTAAAAGAGTACTACAAACGTATCACATAACAAGAATATTGTTACAGTTACATGGTAAATTTACAAAAGACCTAAACATTAAAAATTAATCTCAAGACTTTATTATTCCTTTGTAACTCAGCACTGCAATGTTCTTTGTGTCATGGAGATCTCTGCAGTGCTCATATGTGCTCTTATGCCTAGGCAGAATGCCATGAATTAAGGATGGAGCGTAAACCTTGCCTTTGAATTTCCTGGCTTTTGTTAGTTTGTGTCATAAACTCAACATTATTCAAATCTAGGGTTTTGTATTTAATATTATTAAATGCCTCCTCATCAATGCCAAGTCTGTAATTGGTCACAGTGAATAGGTGATTAGACAGATAAAGTGCAATTGTGATTGCGAAAACTATCACCAGGTTTGCAGAGGACAATAATTATGTAGCTTATAATGTTTGAAAATATTGCCTAAATCTCTTTCCCACATGTTGTTTGTGATGGAAAACAATTAGACAAAGGATTCTTTTTCTAAGCTGCCTCTGATTCAGATTTGCCTGATGAATGGTCTTTATACTGAACCCAAAGCATTTGTTCCAAGTAAATTATATGTCATTGCGAATGCAAAAGGTCTGCTTCACAATGTTTATTGGGATAAATTAAATCTTCTAAAGATGGTAAACAGAAGGCCTCAATAATTATTCACTTCTGTATAGTTTAAACTGAAAAGGATGTTGCAGTTAGAAGGATGGAGATGAGGCAAACAACACTCCCTGCATTGTGTTAACAACATAAGAGGTACAATAGGGAAATTTAATTTGATACTGATCTACATGAGGCATAACACAGCAACACAGTTTCAAATGCTACTTTTCTAATGGCAGCTTTTGAATTGCAAATTTCCACCAAAACCACCTGATTCATTACTTGAACACGTTCCCAATCAAGTCCAGGAGTTTTCTTTCCCCAGCTTCAATAGGGGCAGGAGCAGGCTCTACTTCCTCACAATTTCAGGAGGTAGATATAAAGCCCAACGGATGCTTTACTTGTGAAAGCCTTGAGCCTGCAAGGTGACTAGCACACAGGCAGCCTATCTAGTGCTCAACAAAAAAGATGCTTCTGGGCTTTGCTGCAGCAAGCCAAATTTCTCCTTGCTATGAAAGGTCAAGTCCTAGAATAGTCTGCAGCCCTTTTGTAAGTGCTTGCCTTGTGCTCAGAAAGGCTACTTTTCAAAGTTGGCAGTGATTTGAAAACATTTTTTCGCTTCTGTGGGCCATCCAAACCCCACTAAAAGAAATGGCAACCTTTCACTTAATGTTATCAGGCTCCTAATGGAAAATTGCTCTAAAGCTGGCAGAGCCCTTCAAAGCAGAAGAGCCTTTGGCAGATGCCTCTTTTGCTGGATCTCCGGTGGCACAAAGCTGTACACCATGTATGAGCACGGCACAGAAACTCTGTGAAAAGCTCTAGAGCCTTCTCATTTCATGTGAGAATGCTGTGATCCAGCCACTTCACGTCTGAAAAGATACAGTTGGCCGTCTTTAAAATTATGTTCTCCTTGATGTCAGTTAAATAGTTCAAGATCTAGAGTAACATAAAATTGGATCTTAAATAACTTCTGTAAATGTTGTCAATTTTTTCTGGTCCCTCCATTAGCTCATTTTTGTAACCACTGTAATTTTTCTAGATTTCCATATGGTTAAAACTCACTGGAATCTTGTGCAGGGGTGATTAAAAATATTCTATGGATTATAAAAATACCCTATGGAAAAATATGAGCTGTTACTCAATGATGTTGTCTTTATCAGACTATTTCTAAAATTTAAATTTGTTTTATTTTATTTTACTTTTAGTGCTATTTCTACATTTCAGGTGTTTGTATTGCTTGACTTATTGCAATATCCCCGGAAACATTTTCACTGTCTACTTGCTGTTCATTGGTATTCGCAGTCACAAGTACACCTTTAACTCACATTCATGCATATGCTCCCAGAAAAAAGCTGTATTCATGGGACTTCATATCTGATCTCGAACACATTTGTTTTTAAAAATACATCAGTTTTGAAAAATATATTAATATTTGCAGGACTGTAGTTACTTGGTGGTGGTATCCATTTTCCTCTTTGTTTGACACTCCCCACCCTTGATACAATTAGTAACTTGACATTCCCCATATTGTGATACCATATATCCCCATCCATTGACCCCAAATTTTCTGTCATCTGAAAGCACTAGTAGGAATTCAGAAGGAGAATTTGTACCCCTGCTTTTCAACAGGGGCAAGGCAAAGGGAATGTATAGCAAAGCAGGTCTAAGGAAGGCGCAGTGGTCTATGGTCACACACAACTGTCAGCAAGGACAGGCCCAGATGATCACTTGCATGCTTCATTGCTTAGGGTAGCACCAGTAAAATGCATATTAGCACCTATCACACTCTCACAAGGTGATGGCATAGTATATATATATGTATATATATATATATATATGTATATATGTCGATACTCTCTTTTAGTGTTTGCTGTAGTTTGTAAATGAAAAACAACTTTGTGAACTCAGATTTTTCTCTGCTTAGCAGATGGCCAAAGGAAGCATTTATGTTGTGTACTAAACAAGCAGACTTGTCTTTGCAAAACAAGTCACTAAAATCCTTTGTATGTGAACAAGCTTTTAATAATGACCTTCCAGAATTTTACTAGTGAGCCTCACAATAATACACGGGTATTGTTAGAAATGTAAATGTAAAGAGATAAGGAAATTTTCAGGCAAATCTATATTTAATTTCAAAGAAAGCTGCTCGTTTCTAATGGCCCTTTTTGCATGGATATCTGATGGTAAGGCTAAGGGCGGGTCACAGCAGATAAAACCTAACAGGATCATTGAATGAAAAACAAATATTTATTTTCCCTTTGTCTCTTTGGGACTCATTTGCATTAAAACTGCAGCTTTTCTAGAGACTGTTAGTGAAAAAAACCCTTAATTTATTCATTTAATATTAAGAAAGCTCTTTGAGATTAAGATTGTATAAAAGCTGATTCCACTCTACATACTTGTCTTTCCACAAAGAATACCAGGCTGAGACGAATGGTACAGATAGTCGGTTTCTTGTATACCTCAAATTTGCATTTTATTGCACCTATGTATTTTTATAACTGTATTATAGATCCCATTGTCACACTCGGTTTCTTTCCTGAATTTCAGCTCCCATTCTACAAAGCTATTTGTCACTTATTTTAACCTTGAGCATGCAAAACTCCTCACAAGCTTAAAATTAAACAGGAGCTTATGTGAAGTGCCATTTCAGGCATTCAGTCAACCTTGCCTCAATACCTGAAGCTCTTTTGCATCATCTCCAGTATCCTCCATGCTCTTTGGCTCTGTCAAAACCTTTTGTTGCTGTTTTTAATGTCTTGAGATTCTTTTCAGAAATTAAACAAATGGGGGTGGATACATTTAAGTGAAAAAACTATTACTGTTTGCTCAAGTCTGGGAAACTCACAGGCATGCTTTAACCTCTTGTCAGGGTACGGTGAGCAATAACTCCCTCAAGCACATTTTGCGTGAGGGATGCTCCCAGGAGAGACAAGATGGGCTCCCACTTGCACAACATGGACATGTTGTGTCCATGTTTTCCTTACATGTTAGAATGTAGATACCCAAGATGTTGTTTATAATCAAGTAGATTATTTCAAGATACTTTCCATGCCTTTTTATTTCTATCACTGAGGCTTTTGACACATAATGAAATGTGATTAATGCACTAAGGTTCCCTCATTTTTTCTTGTGTGCTTGGTGCGAATAAGCATGGTGCATGAGCCAATAATTTCTAAAGCCTTAATCTAGAAAACTATATAAGCATATATTTCTTCTAAACAAGTAGCTAATTTACTTTTAAACAAAGTTAAAAAAGATCTAAGATTTAAGTTACTCAGTAGGCGTGAGCTCTTAATGGAGTTTTATATGGAATAGCATTTCACATCAAAGTAATTACATCTCTATACTGATTAAGATTAACCTGACTCTTTAGTATTCCTTTCTGAATGTCAGCTTCAGTCTTCACATAGATTACCTTTGAAGTCAATAGGAGAAGTCATGTGCACGTCAAAATATGGAAGTTATCTTTGTCATTAACCTTGAGAAGCATCATTGATTAGTGGCAGTAAGTAAGATCTAAAGGTTTTAGAGTAACGCTGCTTCAAAAATAGTTTTCAAGGCATATTTGAAAATGAGTCAGATGAAGTTACAATATCAAATCATATTAATATGGCATTGATATGATTTGGTGTGATACAGCTAGCTCAGATTGGCTTTGTAATGTTATGTTAACAGTATGTTACAAGTAAAAATCACCACGTTGCCTTGTTTTCCAGTAAAAAATTAACATCTGCTTATGATGCAGAAATTAATAGAAATAGAGCCATGTAAGTGCAAGGCTGATGCTCTAAAAAGATCATTTTGATCGAGGAAATGATCATGGCTGTGCTGCACTATTCATTTAAGTTCCTTTGTGACTCAAGTGTGTTTGAGAATGTGACCATATGCTTGTGATCCAACCAGGAAAAACATACATTTATGTTTTCTGTGGGCTTGAGAGAAATCAAAATGTGCTTCTAAAGAGATTTCCATCCCACTTTTTGGTTTGAAAGGGCTTTGCAAACCTTGATAACTTTAGCTGCATATATCAGCAGCAGCCCTTAAAACTATTGATGTTTCTTCTCCAGTAAATAAAACAACAGAATTCGAATCTCTTTGAATGAGTTTCTGGACAGTACAGAACTGGTTTCTGTACTGTACAGAATATTGGGTGTATTGTGCATTCAGAACCTCTACACCATAAGAGTACTTGTATGTTTAAACTTTCACCAGTGGAACTGCCTTTCTTTCAATTTTCTCTCTATAGATTATATGCAATAAAACATTTTTAAACAAAGGGGACTGTGCTGTTATTAAATTTAAGATTTTCCAAGATTAAATAAGTATTGGCCTATTTTATATTGCCTTCAACAGAGACATCAGAAACAAAGGAGTTAGAAATAAAAGAAACCTTTTTTGTACACTTTTTCTTAAGCAGATGATAACATTTTGTGGGGCGTGGCCTATCCGAGTGAGTTTCAGTGGACTCAGATATTAGAGACCTGCAATTTTCTTTGTAAGCCAAGTGTATTTCAGATGACCACAGAGGTTTTGCTGATGCTTTTTTTGCATACTATATGTATTGGAGTACTAGAGGAAACAAAACGGTCTCAAATCTGCCTTGGTTGGTGTTTTTAAAAGGCCATGTCAACTCAGTGGCTTGGTAGAGAAAAAGTCCATGGAAGATCAGTAAAAAATATAAAAATCACAAAATCAAAGTTAAGTAATGTGTTATTGAAATCCTGTGTAAAATATAATGAAGTAAAGGATGTTGAGCTGAAAGAAAAGCTGATGTAAAATTGTTGCACTCTGGTGATTGGCTAGCAGCAAACTGCAGTAATTGAAGGCTTTGGTCCTAACTCGGGCAGACCCTCAAATGTGTTAAGGTTTTGCTTAAGTGAAGGTTGTAGAGGTTACCAGTCTGTAGCAAACTTGCATGAGACTGACTTCAGTCATATGCATCCAGCTCTGCCTATTTTATTAAGATGTGACCCTTCTCCCACTGCAGGCTCATCCCTTATACCATGATTTGCAGCAATTAATTGGTCTCCTCTAAGCTGACTAGCAAATCCATATACTACTGTAATTACCTGAATGTAAAATATTTAGGAAATATCTATCATGCTCTTGGAAGTCTCAGGTCATTGAAAGAAAGCCAATGAAATTGCAAACACACTGAAGGGATTGGATATCAGCTACCTTTCCTCCCCCCTCCCCATTCTCTTGGCTCTTAGCATTTGTCTCTAGGGCATGACCAAATAGTGGCCATGTGTCATGAAGACATTTATCATGTAATTACAGCTTTAAGATCAGTTTCTGTTGATGTGAGATGATTACTGTGTATTTCACGCCTTTCAGGTTCCCAGCTGGGATTCAGAGATTTAAGGACATGGGATATATATTTTTTAAATTTATGAGATAGCCATTAATTTAATTAATTGGACCATAAGAGTTCAGTCAGTGACCAAATAAGAATCCTGCAAAACAGAGAGAACCAGATGTTTTATGAAGTTTCGATATTTTTGACATGTATAACTTGGAAAAGCAAAGGCCTTTGTCTCCTCTTCAAGCAACAGAATATTTCTGTGGAGTAAGAAAAATGACACATCAAAATAACTCATTGTGAAACCTGATATTCGCATATGAATACTGTTAAAATGAGACTATTTTAAGCCTGACTTAAAATATATTGTTCTTACGTGTTAGCAATAGATCAGTGCTATTTCTACGCGGCTTGCATCAATACTTGCATTTTAAAGTCTGGGCTTAGACATTGTAAGTGTAATACTTTGAATTAATTTCAAGATTTTATGTTGTGTTTTTGTTTGATTTTGTGTTTTTAAATTGAGCTCTGACTTGAATTACTGAGAGAAACCCTGTCACCGAGGTGATCATGCAATGAGATGTCCAATGTTTTCAATATGCCCTGGCTTTATACAAGGATTAATGAAAACAGATTTCCATTGAACTCTAATTTCTGCTGATATTTGGGTCAGTTTTTACCATCCTCATACCTGTTTAAATAAATATATAATATTATTAAAGGCTTCATTAAAGCAGTTTAAGATTTTAGTGAAATGAATTTAAGCTTTCTTTCCATTATCTCGCAATGTGAGATGCAGCAGGCAACCCAGTACAGCAGCTGTGTCTGGATTGCAGATGGACAAAACATTTTATGGTTGGCCACTTTTAAGAAAATCAGTTCATCATGATTTCCTCTTAAAGAGTTCAGTCTGGCTCTGGCCCAGAAGTAGCCCCAGATTTCAAAATTCAGCACAAACAGCTAGAAGCAGCAATTTTAAGGACACAGCAAGATGGAATTTCACATCATGGTGCAAAACTCATCATACACAAGGCTTGGTTTGCTGTTCTTGCAGCCTGCCTCTGTCCCTGGGCACTGGCACACCTGCATGGGTGCAGTAAAGCCTGTGTAATGCGTCACGAATTAAGTCCAAAGGCTTCTTCACGAGACGGTGTTGGCTGGCAGAGCTCCACAGCATCAATAGACTCATACTAAAGCCAGTAAAACACTTCTCTGTTGTACCTCCACCCTTATGGTCACAGCCACAAATGTCATCTGCTTTGAGATAATGAGACACATCCAGTTGTGACACTTTGATCCAGCAAAATATTTTTACTCTTTATTTTCCTTTGGGCAGAGTGCTTGCCTACTGGAAATTATTGTGGGAACAATAAAGCAAAGGAGTTATCAAAACTTGAATCACCAGCTCTATTTGTCTCTTCTGTTGAAGGAAAGCTAAGCATGCAAATCTGTCAGTGGCTGAGGATTGTAAGACGATGAACAAGCAGACAGGTGTGATTTACACTAGGAAGAAAACAAGAAAAGTGTTGAGAGAGCAAGGAGATGATATCTGGTTTTGAGGGCACAGCCCTGGCCCTAGTTGTCTCAAGATCCCTGCACACTGCCAACCAAGCTCTTCTCACGCTTAATTTACAGCTCGCAAGGTCCATGTACCATCTAATGAAAAATCTCAATGGGAACTTGCAGGAGAAGGTAACAGAGTTATCCAATTTTGCACATTTCTGCAGAGAAAGGAGAGTTCCTTTGGCCCAGAGAACTGACCTAAAGGTGCCTGGCACCAAGGGATGTCATCAGGGGTTTTATGATCATCCTGCTTCTTTTGGGTTGTAATGTTATTTTTAATGTGACACCAGTCTTCGTCTCTTGCATAATTCAGTGTCACATTTGCAGTACAGCAGCAGTTACAGTGGTTTGAGAACCTCCAGTGGAAGTAAGTAGCCCAGCCTCGGTGATGAGTGTTGCTTGGCATGTGCACTGCTTTGGTTACATCTTATGCATGGAAAAAGCAACAGGAATTTTCTCAAGATTGCTCATATCCATACTCAGAAACTGATTTTGCATCACAACTTGGGGTTCTGATCATTTGTGGTGCAAGGTATTCCTTTAGTTATGTCTGTCTTCAAGCACATAAGGACACTGGTTGGCCATCTCTTCTCTGGCTGGGCTTCTCACCCTGTCTGGTGGTATTTTCTCCTTTCCTGAGGTCCATTCTTTCTTTGTGGCCAGCATGTCCAGATATATTTGTTTTCACTGCTTTCAGCTAGAGCTGCTGTCTCACCATGAGTTACCGTTACATCCCTATTCAAGAGGTAGAACAGCTTTGCCAAGCACCGTATCTAAGATGCTAAGTTTTCCTCAACGCCAGGAGTTTTTCTCATTCTATGCTCATAATTTTCCATGGGAAAACTAACTTTCTCTACTCAAACTTTCATCAGTTTCAAAATACCATATTTTTCCTTGAACAAACTCTTTAAGGAAAGATATTACTCTATCTATAGTCCCATGTAATTGAATCCACCTCTTCCTCTATAACATGTCTGCTAATCACGGTTACTTCTTTTTAAATAATAAAGTAAAATATAAAAAATAACTAAATTATTGCAAATATCTATTTAGTTTGACACAGGCCCAACAGAAAATAGGATTTTACTATGTTAATATATATTGTTTGCCCTTTCCTTTGATAAATGCTTGCCTTTGAGGTAAATTTATCTTCATGCATCTTTGCACTTTAAAATGGTAATAAAAGATCCTGAAATCTCTATGACTTAGGCCTATGTGTAACTAAGAGCAGTCCTCTTGCAAACCAATTTCCATGCTCTTTTTGAAACTGATACGGAAACATTCTATATAGTTAATATTTAATACTGATATAGTCATGAAAAATTTAGCCACTAATAAATGGGATTTATTTGTTTTCTATCACTTAAATTGCCCCAGTGTCATCTTAAAACTGTTGATAGATAGACTACCTTAAGCGGAAACAAATATGCATTTGCTATGGGCTGGTTTGTGTTTATATAAGCTATTTAGCTTCAGATGTGACTCTTAAGCTTATACTGCATCAGGAATATCATGCAAACATCAGTCCCTAGCTGCTGCTTGCTTTGCAGAGGATTGAAATCAATACAGTAAAATAAGACTAATCAGAGCAGTAGAGGTAGCTATCACTACTATCAGCTGCAAAGGCATATGCACATCAGTAAACCCTTTAGTGATGAACACCACTTTTTGGCCTTTATTGTTCCTTTCTTGTACCCTGGCATGGCATGAAATGGATTTGAGCACATAACTCCTGCTTGCTTTCTTCCTTCTATGCCTGAATAATAGATGCATATTTGTATTTTGTTCTTCTTATTAAAACAGAAGAAAAAACTCTCTGTCTTGATACCTACATGCTTTGAACTGCCTTGGCAATGGTCTTTAAAGGGCAATTACATTGTGCTCTTAGAAAAGAGATGTTATAATCTCTACATATTTCCCATAGCATCAAAACTCACAGTTGTGCTTTGCAAGCTTGCATTTGCTTCTTTGTGTAATACCCAGGCAGGTACCATGCTGGCATTTCTTCACCTCATCCCTTTAGATGTTAAAATCACACCTCTGGGTAATGGTCATTCCCTCTTTTTATTCTTTTTTTTTTTCTCCATTAAAAATAACAGAGAGAGAAAGAGGCATCAAAAGCAATTTTTCATTTCCACATGTGGTAAACCCAGATGTCAGGCTTTTTGTGGTGATGTGATTCATATCACTTCAGTATGGGATGTTAGCTCTGCATTTAGTCTTGCCTAGACTGCAACGAAGGACACCGATTACTCTGCTGATTCGAGCTAAAAGCTGCAGGAGAGGCATTAGAATACAGGAAATGTATAGGGGAATGCAATTTCAAAGTGGATGAAAAATGTGTGAGTGGATGAACATTCAGTTAGGTAATTACAGCTTAGGTTTAGTCCTGAATTTTCTTCAGCCTTACTTGAGGGAGAGCCTAATGGCCATATCTGAGTTTTAATGGCAACATTTGGGCAAAAAGTATGGCTATTATGTGAGCAAATGTAGCACTTTATCCTGGAGGAACAGATATCACCTTCAGTGTCAAAAGTAAAGAAGAATCAATTCTGCTATGTGAGCTATGAAACTTTTCAGTGGGAAATCCTAGCGTGGTCTCACTCCATGGGGAGGGGAAGAGAAGATGGTGTCCGAGCCAGGCATGTGCTCAGCACAAAATACATGGTGAGAGATCATATCTATTGATTTCAGTCAGCTGAGTGATGCTATTCCAGTTTCACAACAGCAGGAAAAGAGAATCTATAATTTATGCAAAACCAAGTAATTTAGATCAAAAGACATACAAAGCCAGATGAAATATGAGTGCCATTTTCATCTCCAGATGAAAGGTATGTTTCACAACAAGCCAGTTCTTTAGATCAATAATAAGAATTTTAATATTCCTAGCACTGGGCGTCTCTTTGGCTAAAGTGAATACTCCACTTTCTGAAGGAAACAGCTTCAGTTAATCTATGGCAATTAATAGATCCAGGTAGCTTTAGTCAAATGGGGTGGCAGAGAGAAAGTCACTAAATGACAGGAGTAAGAACAACATCATTTTTTATGCCAGGGCACTCCTGGAGAATGTAAATGAACTGTGTCTACTCACCCCTATAAAGGGAAAATTCATATTGAAGTCTTTGAACCAATATCTGCCACTTTTCATAGGCATGTTCTAGTGAATCTGTACTGGAGACAATGTTTTCATTGACGATAACATTGGAGCTGTTCCTTTCTGCAGGACATTATCTAGTCGTGCATTGAACCACAAAGCTGGTGAGATGCTTGCTGGACTGTTGGAAAGAACAGTCTCCAATGAAACTGGGGACAGGGATTCAAATTCACTTAGGCAGAGGAAGAAGCTTCATTTTGGACTCCCAGATCTTAAAGACTTGCCCAAAGGAGAATATTATTCCTTGCATCTTTAGTGTAAAAGTCTGTTTTCAATTATTTCCTGTTAAAAAAAAAAAAGAGAGCCTGTAATAGGGATATACTAAAATCACTGTGGCTCAGATAAACTCTTTCACTTTACATAAAACCAGAATATTTTTTGTTTTATTCTTATTTTTAGATAGATAGAAAAAAATATAGTAGAATGGTGAAAACAATGCTTGCTCTGGCTCTTCTGAATTCTAGTTCTGCAAATCAGCCCATACACACCTGCTATCTGCAGTGCCTTAATTGCTTGCAGAGCTTTTTATGGCCAGTTTAAACCCCAAATGGACCCCAAATTGCAATTACTGCTGCATGCTCTAGGCTAACAAGAGGAACAAAGCAAAGAGTAATGGACAGCCCTACGACCCTCCCATCTGATGTATAGGATGAAAACTGAGCTTGTCTCCAGCTGGGACAGAAGTGGGCAGGAGCAGGAGGAACCTCACTTTGACATGGCTTTTCCAGGGCCAGAGGCAGGAACTTCAAGCTGTGAGGCTGGAGAAGGCATTCTCATTAGATGTGCTGCTTCTGTGAAGTCCTAAAAGGTTCGATCATCCAGATAAGTTCGTCCACATGTGCCTACCAGAAATGACCTCTGGGTTTTCCCTTTTTCTTTCTTTTCTTGGAGATCTGCTGTAGTGACATTTATGCACAAGCATCACATCAACAAACTTCCAGGAGTATTTCTCTTGTTATTTATTGCAGTACCTTGCGTTTCATTACCAGGCAGTTTGATCCCTCAAACAATCACAATCTGAATGTCCTTAAAGTGAACTGATGTACTGTACTTAATAGCCTGGTGACTTCATGGATTAGACTGATAGAGCCGGTGATGAATAGGGTAAGTATAGTTAACAGCCATTCTTAAACAACTTTGAGTGTCATTAATTTTGTTATAGGACAGATTAATCTGAAATGTCAGGACTTGCTGTACTAGACCTAAAATTGTATTTTCAAACCAATTTTAACAGATTGTATTTCACTCTTGACACAAAATTCATTTACTCGCCTTAGATTGCAGCTTTTATTGTAATTGTATCAAATTAGATCAGGGCTTTAGAACCATAGAAAACTAAATTGAAGTTATAGGAAGATAGGTGCACTAAATTTCTTTCTATTTTCATTATTAATAAATTTTTCTTCGTAAAACAAGCTCAAATACATGGACACTGCTGTAGGTTAAGAAATTATAACTGCCTTATGTAGCTGTATAAATCATGTAAATCACAAGTAAACCATACCTATACATAAGACAATACCTAATCTGTTGGTTGTCTTATATATATCAACAGAATAACTGCTTTTCTTTTATGAACTTGTTATTTGTTTTGATAAGAGTCACAAATTATGTATTAAAGCCAGTTCGTTTAAATCAGTTTCAAACATCCAGTTAAAGAGCAGACTGAGTGGTTAAAAGTGACAAAAATTAGAAGTGAATTCAGACCCCATGAGGACAGCAAACAGAAGGGTTATTTCTCTGAACCCTTAGAAACGCAGTTTGAGGATGGGTTACATGGCCTTTGAAAAGGAGTAATTTCCCCTCACCCCCCCGAAGCAATACATTGCAGGTGCTAATAGCTAAATCAATAACCTCCTCATAGGCAAACTGGGCAGCAAAATGTGTTTGGACAGAAACATTTCTTGAATAACATTGAATTATGAATAAATTCGTGAAAGTACCAGTCAGTTCACAGATAATTCATGAACTGAAATAAGGGCAAAATTTGTCGAATAAATTATTCACTGCAAATAGTTCCTAAGCTCTCCAAAGTACTATCACACTTCATTTATCTCTTGCCTTAGGGGTAGATAAAAATACTCAGAAAAAATTATAACTAACCTGAATTTTTCCTTAAAAAATCCAAACTGGAACATCTCCTTCCACAGTATTTTTAAAGGTAAGAAGCTTGTTCAAAGGCAGCTTTTATTCCCCGTCCACAGGTCTCTGACTTTTATCTTAAGATCAGAGATAATAAGGCCAAAGACCATATCTAATTCCAGGTCCCCAGGGGTTACAGCAGTTCCTGACGGAAGATCTGGTTTACTGCAAGATGTCCAGAACAAAATGAAAAATCATGGATTTCTTTTGGCGACTGCTTAAAATTCTGAGCTTTTTCTGTTAAATATTCTGTCTCCAAAGGGAGCTGTGGCTGTATGAAACCTGTAAATGCAGAGATTTTGGATGTGTTTCCACCACTGTACCAGCCTGTGAAATAGCTTAGGAGGTTGATTTGATGTGAATGGAAGCAAACCAATGAATAATAAGAGGTATCTGCAAATTTTCTGTGTCAAACTGGTGAGTGTTCTGTGGATTTTTAAGAATTTTATTCCGAAAAGAAAACAAGAAGAGGCAGCAGAAATGTCAATTGGGGAACATCAGGTTAAGTAATTCCTGGTATCAAGAAAATATGCCTGTGAGGGGGACCGGTGGAAATGGGTCTTATACCCTGTATTGAACCAAACTGACATTTGTGTCTGCTATAAAATAAGAAAGAGAAAAAAATGCAAAATACTTAAGTCTTTTCTGGACAAGAAAGAATAGAGGATCTTTTCAGATGTAGGCAGATGCTGGAAAATTGAGGCGCCTCTTGGTTTATAGAAACCTTGCAGAAATATGAAGTATTTGGGATTCTACCCTGATTATTCAAGATGAATCTTGGCAGTATGACATAGGTCACCCTTCAACAATATTTCATAGAAGAAGGCAGGTGTAGCTGGAACTAGTTTGAGCTCATGCTCTTCTGCCTTTTTAATACCAGGTAACAGGAACTCTCCATACCAAAGCAGGGAAATGATATCATGAAATTCAGACAGTGAGCAAAATTATAGAATCATAGAATACTTTGGATTGAAAAGGACCTTAAGCTCATCCAGTTCCAACCCCCTTCCATGGGCTGAGACGCCTCATACTAATGACTCTTAGCAGTGCTTTCAAGACAGGTTTCAAGCCCAAAGGAACCTACACCAAGAAAAAGGAAAATAAACCACCATGTAATTCAGAACTTGCACATGGGATAGGTTGTACTGGGTTTTCCTCTTAGATCCCGAGAAGAGAGGATTCAGCACAGTACATATGTAGCAAAGTTTTGTCTTGTCCATTGGGTCACATTAAATTATACCAACCCCAATCTACAACCTCTCAACATGCCACCACGTCAATGGTCCTTGAAAGACACCAGCAGCATTCTCCAGGGGAACAGGTCGGTAGGCATTTAACCGTGTGCAGGGCTCTCCTTGCTTCATCAAACAAAAAGTAAATTAGACAGGTCAAACATCGTAGATCTAATCTCACTGTGAACTGAAAACATAGTAGCTCTCCTACCGTTGGAGTAAAGCAGAGCCTGCGGTGACCCCACCATGAACTGGAGGGGATGGGAGATCACCAGCAGGTGCAGTCTGGGAGGACTCAATGTCGCATTCAAGTTTATTCTTTGTATGGTTCTGAGAATGGCAGGATTGTGTTTTGAATCCAATACCCCAGGGCTTTCGCTTGCTTTCTCACAATTACCTGTGCAAGAAGAAGGGGGAGAAAAAAAAAAGAGAGAATTCTTCTGTGGCATAGCAGAAACGGTCAAGGGCAGTTCAGATTAAAGACCATGATTGGCACAGGCGGTGGAGAGGCTAAGCCAACAAAATAAAAAATAGAACCATCCTGTTTAATAGAAACAAATTGCTCTCCACTTCTCACTGACACAGATAGTGGGGCCATTTGTACCTGCTGCCCTTTGTTGGGAACAACAGCAAGGAAATGTACTCGTCTTGAGCGGGATAAAATTCTTTTTGTTGTATTTGGCTATCTCAGTCCGCAGAACAAGCACAGCAGTTAAGCAGTTGAGCTTCCTTGTACATTTGTTTGATTAAAGGTCTGTAACACTGGCTCAGGTAGAAACAGCTCAGCTGCATGAATCCACAATGAATGAAGGGCTTGTTAGAGAGCAGCCAGCGAGACACAGCAGAGCTGGCTTCTGAATTAGCTCTGAATAGGAGCTTGTTGTTTTTCTTGTTCACTTTGGTATGAAAGGACAAAACTGTACATTTTAAATTACATGCGATGAGATCTGGGCTAGTTTGCATGTGTATATTGGAAAAACTGCTAAAAATGAAGGTGAACTCTTTTTGCAAGTCAACCCATGAAAACAAATATCCTTCAGATGTCCCTGAGTGCTCCAGTTAACATTGGCATTTCTAAAGGTCGGAGTGGAGTGTGTCAGAGCATATTTATGAACTGACCAAAGAGAAGGTTTTAATTTTGATCATAAATGAGCTGGAGAAAATCCAACCAACTGCCTGGCTGAAAAAAAGTGAAGAAACATCCAGCATTTATTTGTGTTATTTTCTAATCTCATAGGGACACGGGCATGCGTAGCAGACCTCTTATAATATAAGCTTAATTTTGAATCTCATGTTCAGTGATAGCTGTTCCAACTATTTCGGCTTCCATCAGCTCCCATCAAATAAAATGTGCTCAGTCATCAGCACGAACAGTTCATCTATTTTGCTGAACTGATGCTGTAATGAATGTGTAAATGCGTGTATATATATACATATATATATACGCGATGTATGTATATATACAAACATCACTTTACTGATGCTTTCTAAATGTTGCCTGGTTTCTTCACAGAGTTTCTGTGTAAATGAGCTAGGGTAGATAAACTCTGACATCTGTGCATGTGCAGCTGTGTTACTGATAAAAACCCACAAAAATACACAAAATTCTTTCTTGAAAAAAATGTTAAAATGACTTGCTCCTAAAATTTGGTATTGTGGTAATCAATGCTGTAATCAATGCCATCACAACAGTTTGATTTGTTAATTTCAAGGAAGTCCAGCTATAATGGAAGAAAATTAACCTCTTGTACCTTTTACTGAACACTGGATGATTTCCTGGGAAATACTTTTGAAATGTGCTTGCGCCGTGAGAGAAACGCAAACTTGCTTAAATATGAGTGTGCACCTATTCCCTGTGCTTTCAGGATGGAGAACGTGTTTATTCCGTTACCCATTAACATCAGTGCATATTTCTGAATGTGATGTCTATATAGCATCAAATGGTCGTAGCTCTATTGAGCCCATTGTTAAAGATTTGCCCTGCAACCTCTTAACCTGTGGGTAAAGAAAGTTTAAATGGTGAATTATGAGCACAGAGGTTGCACCTGCCCAAGTAAGTGTATTATGGCATTTAACAGCTTAAGAGTTATCCTTTTTTTACGACCAGAATTTCAGGAAATGGGACTCTTTGTCTGTTTATGGCTGAGTATGTTTGTAAGAATTTGGTTTTCGAGAGGTTACTGATCTCCTCAACTGAGCCATAAGTGCTCACAGTTAAAATTTGCTTTGTATTAAAATCACATGGTCTTTCTGTGGCTTTCCTACATATTGAGAATATTTCTGGTATACAGAACAAAATAAAAATTGCCTCAATTTCACACTTACACAGTTAATCGGTATTTGATAATCTACCAATGGATAGACCCAAAGTGTAGTTTTGAAAGAGAATTATTTAGGTATTATAGAAAATTATGGAAGATTTCTTTTTTATTTGTTTCAAAGTAGGTGGTTTTTAGAATTTTTAGTGTTTCAGCTTTTCTGACAGAAAATAACCCTTGGTTATAAAAGAAAAAATGGAGAACAGACTGATGCAAAGTATCTCTGTGATTGCACTAGCACTATCCTCATCTCGTCTGCTGACTAGTCAAAACTGGTGGAAGCCAATGATTCTCTTTCAGTTAATCCTGTTAGAGCCAAGTTGGTCATGTTTAGCTTCATCTGCAACCAAACCAGCACCAATGGTTCTTCCTGACCAGCAAAACATGTCTTAGATTTAATAACTTCAAGTTGAAATTTTCTTTGAGAGGATCTAGGTTAATGTGCTCTCACTTTTCTGATTTCTGGGATTTTTATAGCTGTAAACTGAAAGGGGGAAACCCTGGACATGGCAGTGACGGGAATGCTGTCACAGTCTTGTCGCAAGGTAACTGGGGAACAGAAGGTGAGGAAAACCAGTGGCTCTCTACCCAGAGGTAGAGACAGTGAATTGTCCTTACATGGGACTAGCCAGTGGCTAGGAAGCTGTTGAAAGGAGTGGGTAATGAGTAAGAAATTGTCACTCAAATATCCA
>JBCJKH010067738.1:0-12958 GCA_039877255.1 Loriculus beryllinus | reverse complement strand
CTCAAATATCCAGTGTCACAATTAATGGCAAAACAACTCCTGATAGTGTGTGGACAACAAATGTAGAGGTTAAAAAGTTATTCCTCTAAGGATATTCTGTGTGATTATAGGACAAAAAACCCAAATATGTACTATAGAGCTTTGACTTTTTGAAATTTAAAACCTAAAAATATACTCTGTCAAAATCACTTCAGTAAATCAACTCCATGTGTGTAAGGATTCATTCAAATGTCTTTCACAATTTAAGATTCATCTAAAATAAGGTTTTTAAGATTTACAAGGTTTAGTTATTATTGTTGGTTTTAAAATATTGTACCTGCCCTTTTTTCCTTTGACATGTCAAAAAAAAAAAAAAAAAAGTAAAAATTGCTGTTTTTTCATATCGATATTTATTTATTATCGGCACATAAAAACCAGAATCCATGAATCGTCATAACTAATATTGTCTGGGTAATTCTGGAATTTCTGGTCTACTGGAATAGACTGTGTTAGAAATTACCAGCATCAAATGGGGCATGGAGACTTTGAGTCTTTCTGACATAACGTACTTGTGGAAGAATAAGCAGCACTCCTAATTTCTGCTGTTTCTAGGAATCTTACCTGGAAAACCCCAGGATCTTGTTAAACAGAACAGCCTGATACTCTGTGAAATAGATACAAGCATTTAAAATAGGAAACTTTTGACCTGCAGAGGCCATCAGTGTTAGGGAAGTAAAAGTTTATATTCTAAGCAGAAAACACACATATGCAGGAGAGGGTTACAGTGACCCATGTGTTGTGATGCAGGTCTGTATCCAACAAAAAGGTTGGAAGTCCTTCCAGAGGTCAGTATTGAATATGGATGGTGACTTGCATGAAAATATACTGAAGTGCAATACTGAACTGAGCAGAAAGTTATATTTATAGAAAGATACCATCTTTCACTTATCCATAGGTAGTAACTACACCATTAAAGAAGCAAGATATGGCGGTCAACAATTTTAAATGGATAGATAATTCTGCTGTGACTGGTGCTCTGATTGATATCTGGAGGTGCCTCCCTTGATGATGACTGTGTAGTAAACAGGTCTGAGTGGCATCTTGCTTGTTGAATATACCCTTGTGAGACTGTATTCTCTTCCCCTTCACCCACTGCCTTCTCCATGCAGAGTCTTTGTGCTCTTTGGTCTCTGCTGGAAAATGCCATCTGTAGCATTCACTCTTGGTAATTCTTTTTTCTCACTCTTGGCAATTCTTTTGTCTCAGGAGCATTTCCTTCATTTTACCGAACATTCATTTTTTGAGCCATAATTTTGGATAACAAAGGCCCTCCTTCGAATTATAACATGAATGTCAGTTATAGAAACGCATAGCAAGCAAAGGACGACATCAGTTTGAGGTGTTTAGATACTTGCATCTTGCAGCAAGACAATGTCACAAGGAAAATTTGGAAAAAAATAGAGGAATGCCTAAAAAAAAGGTGGTGGCATCACAAATCGCTGCTGAAGAAAAAAATAGTCTGTTTTAGACCCACACACCAAATCAATGCACATTTGGAGCTGATTTCATGTTTACAGAAACTGATTGAAGACCCTCTATCACCACCACAGCTAATGTCATCGGAATACAATGTTGCCTTAATTAAGCAAGGCATGCAGCCAATGGTGATTTGCTTTGACTCAGAAACAGATAATTTGTTATCAAATCCTTTAATAGTTCATTCCAAAGTTTCTGTCATTACTTGTTGCTCCTCTCAATCTTTATTACGACAAACCCTTTAAAAATGCCTAGGTAGAAAAAAGTGCCCATTAATCCTTTAAAGGAAAGGCCACCGGTACCAGATTAAGTCAAGCTGGCATCTGAAACTATTCTTTTCTTTATGACACATAGTAAGTGGTCGGTAATCCACATCTTAATCTCCTTGTTGCACAGCTTGGTTTATTGTAACCGATACTCCTGTGACTGCTGCAGACTCCTATTGTGTTACCTTCAGTGTTCAGCTCTTCTTCCTGTTTTTTTCCTCTGGAATGTCTGATAAAGGCACCCTTGAAGTTGACCATAGTCTCTTGAGAAACTGCTTCTCAGAGCAAATGTGATTTCTTTAAAGTTGTATTTATGTCACTTTTGGATTTTCCCCTGAGAAAACTCTCAGGCAATATTTCTGCTCTCTGCCAGCACAGGAATTTCAAGTGCTACTTAAAAAGAAAAACTCATTTAAACTCTCTATTCCAGTACACAAGTTGAGATGCGATTATACTTTAGATCAGTGCTTAAGTATCAAGAAGAAAAATAAGCTGCAAGAAGTGAAGTTTAACTTGACCAATATACAGAAAATATAAATACCAGGCATTTTGACCTAGAATGGCTACGTTTCACCCAGCTGTCTCTATGTGGAGAGGTGCAATATTTTTTAACAGTTTCTCTGAGAAAGAGCTTGAAGCCTAAAAATCCCACATTCCCTGATGGTGAAGCAGACATTTGCTACAATGGTTAACTTAGAGATGGAGAAACTGAGGCAAGGAGACACAATAGTTATTGTCTGAACTGCAGCTCTGTTTGCTATGCCTCAGGTCAGCGGCAGAACTGAAATGTTTTAACGAAAACTTGTAAGAAGCATCCAGGTCCCAGTTTTTAGTATTTTATGGCACAAGGGCACTCAACTTCCTCTTTCTAAAGATACTTACCAAATCTGTTCTTTCTAGCAAATGCAAATTTTATAGTGAGTTTTATTAAAGAGAGAGAGATTATAGATAATTCTGGAAAATGCATCAGAAAAGCAATCATGGATCTCGTGGATAAGTAGGCTCAATTTCTGATTTCAGAGCAATTGTATTCCATTGCCTACACCTGGAGCACAGTAGCTTTTACAGGGCTGATATTTCAAACCCAACAGCCTCCGAGATCCATGCCAGGGGATGCTAAGCTAATGCTTAAACCATGGTTTGGTTTTACTGATGAGGAGTCCACTTCTACTGTGCCTTAGCCTTTGCCTAGGGCCCCCTGCTTGTGGCACTGCAAAGAACCAAGAGAACGGAGAGAGAAACAAATTTTATGGGAATTGGACATGAATTTCAATTTCCATGCTGAATTAGACAGGCTAAGATGATTTGATGGATTGATATGGAGGTATTTGTTCTTACATCTGAATTCTCCTTCCTTTATATGAATGAGACTTCCCTGTTTGTTTCCCAGAACAGCATAATGCAGCAGGGGAATACTTCTCTGGCATTGTGGACAATGCAGCATTACAGTGACATCTGCAAGATTCTCCTGACTCCAGTGTGCAAAACTTATGAAAATTCCAATGACGTTAAAAAAACACCAAAACCTTATGACTTGGATAAAATTCCTAAATTCTCAAAAATATTATTTTCCAAGCAGAGCAGATCTGGATGAAACAAGATGTTTTACCTTAGAGTTAAACTGAAATTCATTCCTGTCTCCGATCGAACAGCGCAGAGCAAGAATTTGTGTTTAAATATCTGATGAGCAGAGATAGAACTATTTATGTGCCTAAAATTAAGCATTTCAAGAGAATTGGGCCCCCAGAAATATAACATTCTCTAAATCTCAAATTGCCAGCCCATGCGCTAAAAAAAAGTCACAGTAAGCTCCAGATTTTGGAGCTCATAAAGGCTTTTATAAAAACTCAACATCTTGATTTGCGTTCAACTACTTCAAGGTTCACATATTTCTTATTTGAACTTTGCTAGGTGCAGTAATTTTATTCACACTCAGGCTGGGTTGGTTCTGCTTATTCAGAGCTCATTAATTACAGGGAACTGGACTCATGCTCACGTATCCCATTCACCCATCCTGCCCTTAGGCCAGTCAATTTATCTGGCATTTAATGAGGAGTTTGAGATTTTGCAAGTTATCAGAAGTGGGCTCTGGAAGTGTTAGCTTGTGAATTCCAAATAAATGGGCTACTCTGGGACTTGTTTTAAAACAGGCAGCAGAGCAGCTCCTCAATATGTGTTAAATATGTCTAAAATACTGTGCAGTGTTATACCAAAAGTGCTTGTTTTTTGGTACCTTGAGAATATTGCCACTATCAGCTTTAATATTTTTCAGTTGTGTGAGACCTTCACATCTGCTAAGATATTTTGTGTATGTAATTGCTCAGCTTTTGGGTAATTGACTGTATCAGTATTTTGTATCCTCAGCCTACCAGCTGAAGGGGGCTTCATTTTAACAGCACTTCCAACAATAACATGGGACCATTGACAGTGTTGATCATTTGACATCTATCCGTATTAGTACAGGTCCAGATCTAAATGAAGGCCATAACAATCTCAAATACATATCAAAATCTCTTTGAGGTGTATATAACGTGCCTATTAAGCATATTAGTACTGTAGCATACTCCTTGATATAAAATGAACTTCGGTATTAAAAATAGCCTTTGACTGTGATACCTGCAGTGATTGGCTCCATGTCGTCTCAGTGTGTACGGCTTTGGAGAATCAGCTGTTAACAGATGTCTTGGGTATAGAGGCAACACATCTGGTCACCAGTTACATAGTGAATAATGCTCTCGTTGCTAACAAACACTTATTCTCTTAATATAGACAGGTTCCCATATTCAGGCACTTTTCTCGATTTTCTGAGGAAGGTGTGGGATGCTCACCATCCATCCCATGGTGCCCTCTCCCTCATCCTACAGAGAGAAGCATCAAACATCTCCTTTTGGTTTGGTGTGGGATGCTCACCATCCATTCCATGGTGCCCTCTCACTCATCCTACAGAGAGAAGTACCAAACATCTCTTTTTGGTTTGTTGTGGGGCATTCTTTCTTTCCCCTCAACCTTCTGCTAAACAGGTTTAATCTGATGGGAGGTAGAGTGAGTGCCAGAGCATCATTTAATTCCTCATTCCAGAGCAATGGTACAATTTCTCTTCTCTAGCAAAAACATAAGAACAAAGTAGTATGAACGACACAGTATATTTAAAAAGTATTAAGCATGAGGCTCAGTCCTCTGCTGCAATGCACATGACCACACACTATGGAAATGACAGTGCTTTGTCCACTTAAGTTAGCACAGAACTCAGTGCCGCTTTTCACATCATTATAACTAGTACTATAACTAGAGCAGTTTAGCAGACATTAATAAATTCCTATTGCTATACAAGACTAGTTAATTGTAAAGCAGCCCCTCTGGACTGAAATCAAACCTGAAACCCTGCTGCTATGTGTCCTGTACAATCCCAGGGTAAAAGACTGCTTTTCAGGGCTCACATATATATGCATATAGAAGTATTTTATTTTAGCTCTGGAAGAACAGCTGATGGGCTTCACCTCAGCTCTGTGCTAAGAAGAAGATTGCCATCTATAGATAACTATCCCCAACTGCATGTCCTTGCATCAGCAGGGGAGGAGGGTGATAAGAGAGAGATGGTGACGTGCCTTCGTGGAGTGGGATGTGAGCCTGTGTGAAAATGGACTGTAGTTTTGCACCAATAATGTCTAATTCAAAATGAAGACATGGTACAAAAGTGGCAGTTTAACAGTGGACATTATTGGAAACCTTTTTTCTATTTGATAGTTGTGGAAAACTACAGACAGGAGTTTGAAATCCAGGAATATTTCAAGTAACCTACAAACAGACTTTTCCAATACTTATAGTACTTTCAGTTCATTTGCATTTTCTTCTTGTATAGACAATGTGAAAGAAAACCCCAAACCAATACAAAAATCCGTGGTACAAAGATACAGGTTGCTTCAAGTATGCAAGGAAAAGAAAAAGGAAAGCAATGTAGTTAACTCTACACACAAACAAACCAAGTGTGAACATCTGCACATCCGTATACAGTCAGACAAAAGTTATGTGCCATTTTAAAAGCACATTATGCCTGGAATAAGTGTGATTTGTTTCTCATCAGCTTGACAATTTACTTATATAAGGTGGAAATATTTTCTGTAGGTATTGAGAGGTACAGGATTTTCCCAAGGACACTGAGCTATGGAAAAGCTGGCTGGGAGTGCAAAGTACTGCTTGAACTATAAAAGTACATTTCAAGTGCAATATATTTTGAATGACCTGATGCTAAAAAAATCATTGACATTTATTTTTGTCCTCTTGAAACGTTTCAGAAGAATTCTCTTCTGTTTGTAAGAGAGCCTTCAGACAGGATAGTTTTAGTCTCAAAGGTGGCTGTTGCAAGAATCCATCACTGTTTTACCTGTCTTTGCTCTGCAGCCATACAGCAGCGGTATGTAAAATTTGTGAACTGATCCAACCTGAATACAAATCAAATTACTTTGGTCTTGTCAATCTACCAAATCTTTCATCTTTTCCCTGGTTGCTTTTTCTTGCTACATTTCCTTTATCTCTGCTTGCAGTTTTAAGAAGTGAATGGCAAAGAGTCATCTCCAGTTCATCTGAAGATAAAACCCATTAAGCTGTTGTATTCACATTTAATTAATGTTTTCCAACTCTCATTTCCTTTTTGCCTCCTGAAAATCTTGCCTAAAGTGCTATATGCCAAATAAAATAACTCAGGTAAGGGATATCTGATTCAAATGTTTCACAGGAGATGACTGGATAAGATAACTCTAAGGAGTTGATCATTTTTATTATTTGAGGACAGGCTTTCTAGCCGAGTTCATTCCCTGCAGACATATTCTTATCCCTTAGGGATAGATGGTGCAAACTGAGCCTTTCCTTTTATTTTTCAAGCGTTGCCTGATACTGATACAATTGCACTTTTATCTTTATTAATTCAGACGGTGGCTAGTTACCTCCATAAATCGGGTCCTAAAATGAAATGAAAGCATCTATCTCTGCACATCAGCCAGCACTTCCCAACGCTTTGCAAACATTAATCCAAGCAAGAAATGACATCAGCTCTGAGGCTGGGAAATAGGGTGATTTTTATTTTACAAGTGGGCAAAGCAAGGCAAGACTTGTCCCGGAGGCAACAGAGGTGGCCACGCACAAGATGCAGTTGACGTCTCCCGATGTTCCCAGCTGTAAATGCCAGCAAATCCCTGCAGCTGGGGTGTGCAATCCTCTTTCTGTCAAGCAGACCAGAGAATAGCTGTGTAATTACTTGACTGTGTTTGCTGCCCTGCTGTGGCTGCTGCTGATGGACAAGGGAATGCATTGAAGTAGCCGGGCAAGGTGATGTTTAGGGGGGGCAGACATCAGGGATGGGGAGCTTAGAGAAGGAGAGTGTGATAAAAAGCCGGAGTGATGCGCAGACAGGGCAGCAGCCAGTGGTTGTAATCTCCGTCTGTGATCTAGATATGACCTAGATGAAAGAAAATAAAGAGGTCTGAATTTTATTTCACAATATTAGTCACAAATGTCTTGCATGGCAGCTCAAGCCCGGTGGTTTTGCTGGCTGTGTGCTTATAGCAACATCCTCATTGGAGTATGTAGAGTCAAAGGCAGAAACCAGCTTGAAAATGCAAGCTGCTGCTGACAACAGGAAGTATTGCAGAATGGGAAGATGACTCGTGAAAATAATGTAAGGACAAAATATACACCTAGACATGCATATGTATGCATGTACATGTACAAAGGGAGCCTGCTTTCAATGCTGAATATTTATTCTTTTAACTGTCATTGTCAAAGTTGTTTGCTGTCTTCATGTTTTTATTGCTGTTTGACTGAACCAATCACACAAAATTAGGACACAACTAGGAAAAAGTCTGAAATCCTTCTGCTATAAAGTAACCTTTCCATCATCTCAGGCTCCTTCTTTTTAGATGCAGGAATTTGAATGCTTTTGCAAGGAGCAAGTGATAAAGATTTGAACATACCCAGTATGATCAGTAATCTGCAAGGGTTTTTATTCTCCCTCAAACACTTTTTCCCAACGATCACTGGTGTTTGTATTCTTTATAACACATATTAGGTTTTAATGTGAATGCTTACTACAGAGATTTTTCACAGCATTAATTTTATCACTTAACCTTTGTGAGGTAGAATCACACTGTTTTACCGCTTGTCCACATTATATTCAAACCCCTTGATTACACAAGAAACACTAGAATTTCAAAACCTAGTTAAACACTATGTAAATTATCTGGGCTTTAGTTTAATACTGCTTATGTAGTGTAATAAGAAAAAGCTTTTATCAAGCCTCTAGGTCAACATAATGCTTTTCAGGGCAGAGGATTGTGACGTATTAGGTAAATGTACACACTCCAGGGTGTCTTCATTTTCACAATGTAGAAGATGATCAGCTCAAATTAAGCTGGGTTTTCTGATCTTGCAGAGCTGACACTTGAATTAATAGTCGTTAGAAGAAAAAAACCCAACTTTCTTCTGACTTTTGGGATTAAATATTCATTTCTTGGCAGATTTGCCTTGTTTTATTGCAGCCCAGCTTCCACAGGCTGAGCTGAACACACTGAAATGATGCACGTGACATCCCATTGAAACCAGTGCCTACGATCTGACCCAATAACTGGAAGTTTTGCAGATGGCTGTTGAGGTGGTGCTTAGCCCTGATACTGCTCACCTGAAGAGGCAGCATCTCCTTCTCACGGACCACTCTTGTGTTATCAAAGTCCCACTTGGCAAAGGGATGGAACAGCTTTCAGGTGTTCACCAGAGCTGGGTTGCACAACCTCACAGAAGACACTAAGACTCAGCAATGCAGCACCTCAATTAGCTTATGTGCAGTAATGAAGCACAATAGGCAGGTTCTGTGTCCAAGTTAAAACAGTGTGATGTCCACATCTTCCATATGGCTGTGGCTCCTGTTCCGTTTGTGCATCTCTTGGCCATTATGAAACCTGCAGGTCCATCCCTGCCATTCCTCAAGTATCCTGCATCCTGAGACAGCCAGGAATGGCTGATGTGTTCACACCAGCAGACGTGCACCGTAGTTCCTGCCTCCTGTCGAACAACAAACTCCTGTCAGGTCTTTGGAATAAACAAGGAATTATTGAGAGCTCCACGCGGTGCCGCGAGGTCATTTCAGACGAAGGGATCAGTCAGGATTTCATAAAGTATTTATTTAGCTGACAAAGGAATTCCCAACCTCCCTTTCATGTACGTTAGAGCTGATGCTAAGTTTCCGAGACAAGGCTCCGATTGTGGCTGTCACCAAACAATGACATATTTCTTTTCTTCTCTTAAATTCTCTGTATCATTCTCTATAAGAGGGCAATTTGTCTGTCATGCAGCTAAAACAGGGCCCACTCACTGCCCTCATTAAACTGACAGCACAGTTATTAGCAGTAAACGAAGCCAACAGGCAATGAATTTAGCCACTGTTTTATGGCGAGCACCAGTGAGATTTTTTCAGTAATTAATTTGATAAATATATTAATTATGAATTGAGTTGACAGTACAATCAGATTGTCAGCCTTCCAGACTGGCTCTTGTGATAAGTAGCTTTGTGATGAAGTGGTCGGATTTCAGTACCTGTCATCCTCTGGTGTCAGTCTCTTATCACTGTCCTGGCCATTCACTCTGTAATTTCCTGTGTGTTGTAATTAAATGGTAGCTTTCTGATTGGAAGTGACTCCTCAAACTTAATCTCTCATTCTTTCAGAATATATTGTTTATAAAAAACAACAAAAAAAAGAGCCTTTGTTTCAATGGCTTTTAATGATAAAAAAGGAGCTTTTGATTTCAAGTTTGGTTATTGCCCTGGTGGCTGTTTGGGAATAGTTGTGCTGCCTTTGGCCATGGCATCAGATGGGCAGAAACATCCCTGCTCTGACACTCACAGTAAGCAGTGGCAGAAGGTGAACCCACGGGGCAATGTTGTACCTGGCCTCCCTCTCATCCATGTCCAAGCAGGGAGCAGCCCAGCACAGTCTGGAGGACTTTGGGAAGGGTCATTGCTGGTACCTCCTGCCAGCTTTCCTTTTATTTTTTTCCCTTATGAAATTAATTAGGAACAGTGCCTGAGGTCATTTGGCTCAGGAGATACTTGTCAAGATAAGATATTTCAAAACCATCTCCTTAATAATTTAATATCGGGCTGGAGTTTGGAAGCATGGTAGGGAATTGTTTAGAACTGCAAATTTAAGCAAGGTAAGAAGAAGTTCTGTGAAAGAAAACAAACAACAGCTATCAAGATGCTGTGAGTTCTTCAGTTTGTGTTTAAGCCTATCAGAGAAAAAACCCAAACCCGAGGACCATATTCACTCAATACAGCAAATAATGTCTGCTTCAGTTGCCTCATGTTGGAGGGAAAGAGTGGCCAGTAGCCAGTGGCCAGTTCTATTGAGTCCTAGTATCAAATTGCTATTTGACCTTGAGCAAGTTAGGATGACTCAACAAGCAAAAACATTAAGCATGCTCTTAATTTTAAGCACATAGACACAAGTTGATCCATAGAACTCTAATTATGTATGTATTTAATTTTAATTTTATGCCCCTTTTTTTGTGTATGTGCATATGCTTTAGTTTTAAGCATGCAAGTAATAGGGTTCCTATGGGGCAACTTGAGTCCATGTGAACATGACCAGGTATTGCATGCTTGCTCCAACCTACTATTTTTTATCAATACGCCATTTTTCACAGCACAGGGCAGAACATCACACACAGGCTCCAGTCATTTGACCATTGTCTGCACATCAGTGTAAGGAACGTGTACTGGTGTCTGCTGAAGATGCTCAGTGTTTGCCCTGGTCACCAATGTGTTGTAGCCTTTGATTTCAAGGTCTTCCTAACCACTGCTCCTTGAATAAGTTTAAATCCTTTGATACCATTAGACTAAGGAACTGTAGGCTATGTTATAAAATGGAAGGTAAACCAGAATCACACTCTAGCAGTCAACATGAATCCCAAAAAAGGCCATCCAAAGCTATACTAGGGATCTACTCCATGATGCCCAGGATTTGCATTACATTACACAACCTGGAGCCCTGCAATGAAGCATTCAGAACAGTCTTTCTGAACTTCTCAACAGGGATGGTCTTTATGGATTATTTAAACATAAAAATATACAGCTTTCTGGGAAAGAGACATTTTAGCCTTTAGGGACTCATACTAACTATTGTGTTGTAAGAGGATCTATAGTTGAAGATGCTAATACAGTTATGTTGTTATTTGATATTAATTTCACAGGGCATGAGCCTATAATGCAAGTTGTGCCTTCAAAAGGTCAATTTCAATACTTTATTTTATCATTTTACTGATATACAGATGCATTTGCACTAGGATCCAGAGCAAGCAACTACTGCACACCAGTGAAGAAACTGCTATGCACTTCTGAAGATGCTTTAAATTTTGCAAAGTGTTTTTTTTAGTTGAATCCCATAATTACATGAAAAACATATTTTAAGCAAACTAGTTACTTATAAAGCATATACGTCTAAATCGGCTAACCTTAAATGAGATTATTACTTACTAAAGTTAGCCAATATCTTAGTAAATGTCAATTAAAGCATTTTTAATGGCCTTTTATGATCAGTATATATCAATACCCTGTTACTTTGAGTAGAGCATGTATTGCTTCTGTTTACACAGATCTTCCATAATGGAACTGAAATTTTCCATTAGGATTTGAATTTTCTTGTAACTGAATGTGTTTGGAGCTTGTGGCCAATGCTCTTGATTTCTCTCACATAGCATAAAGCAGAACAGTCCATAAAAAATGTATGTGATGGTTCAAAAATTGTAGGAAAGAAAATAATAGCATCTGACACACTTGTAAGGGTGATTAGGTGCCTCTCCCTGCAGGCTGGATAATGTTCTTTTAACAGCTTTTTCTATGTATTAAATAATGACAAGTTGTTACATATTCTTACTTACTTACTTTTGGGGCTGTCACTGATACAAGTTATTCCTGAGACAAGCAACTGAGGAATTGCGCCGTGATAGCTGAATTCAGATTTTTTTTGCTTTATTTATGGTATGTTTTTTTCTCTTAAACAGAAGCTTTATCTGCAGACCAAGATTTGCTTTCTCGTAAATGAAAAAGTGACTTATTCCTTAAAACAGGACTTGCAAGAAAATGCATCTTTATCATGTCTGAAAAATTCTAAACCAAACTGATTGCGTGTCATTTGATAAAGTGCTGGAGAAGAATTATAGGTGTGCTCTTGTTCCCACTAAAACCAACTGTGAACTCCACTGCAGCAGCAGCAGCAGCAGCAACTCCCAACCCATGCTCTTTACCCCTAAGCCACTGGGTGCAGTGTGGTATTGCCAGCAATGCAAGTTCTGAGGACATTGTAATTATTCAGTAAGGAAAACGCTCAGTATTTCCTGAGTGAGTCTTTAATCCTGGTTTGAAGTCATTGCTGCCATTGTAAGGTCCAAGTGGAAACTGTGGTGCTTTTGTGCATCTGTCAGATGTCGCTGCTTATTACGGAATCAGGAATGATAAATATGCGGAGTGCTTTGATGTGAATATCAGCTTGAACTCCTCCAGTGCCCAGGTAGAAAGCAGCTGAAGCTATAGTTTTCATCTTGCATGAAAGGTTGAACGGATGCTTGAAAATAAATAGGATCTGGTAAAGTGATAAAAAAACTGGGATGAAAAGCACGGCCTCTGTTCTCAGCGCTTACTGCTCACCTAGGCCAAACTTGAACTGTTGCTGCAGTTGATGTGTAAGTCTAAGTATTGTACAGAACTGCCCGCTCAGTAACAGCTGAACACACAGCCACACGAGTAATAAAAGCCAGTTATCAGTCCAGATTAACTATTAATCTTCATCTTCAACTGTCTGAGGACAGAGAGACTATATAACATCAGCTCCATCATCTGCATAGATGAGGGTATGGGCTTGCCTCTAAAGAGAAGGATAACAACATTCAGACCCAGAGTTCAGATCCTAGATGTGACTTGGATCTGTCAGATCTGATTGTGGGAGTAATTTAGAATACAAAAGAGTCTTGGTGCACCCAAAGA
This sequence comes from Loriculus beryllinus, assembly GCA_039877255.1. NCBI lineage: Eukaryota > Metazoa > Chordata > Aves > Psittaciformes > Psittacidae > Loriculus > Loriculus beryllinus. The sequence continues at coordinate 151 of JBCJKH010067738.1, read as the reverse complement.
ACAAGTGAGCTACAGTCCAGAGGAGGGCCACAAAGATGCTCAGGGGGATAGAGCAGCTCTCCTATGAAGACAGGCTGAGAGCTGGGCTGGGGCAGCCTGGACAAGAGAAGGCTCCTGAAGGGGAGACCTGAGAGCAGCTCCAGTGCCTAAA
>JBCJKH010067737.1:0-11696 GCA_039877255.1 Loriculus beryllinus | reverse complement strand
TGTTCCCAGGCTGAAAGTCAAAACCACAGCACTGCACCAGCTACTAAGAAGGAGAAAAATGACTGCTACTGCTGAACACAGGACAGCTTCTCATACCAATCTTTAAGACAATGGACAGTGGAGTATGATTTTGGATCCTTCTCTCACAAGGTCCTTTTGTGCGGTCTGGAAGGTAGGGTTCTGACAGGAATGGGGAGTCCTTGAAAGCAACTTTAATCAGCCATATTGATGCCCATGGAATGCATTATGGCCTTTCGGTATGTGTCACAACCCTTCTTTGTACTTTGCAGTGCCCCAGAGCCCTCTGTTTGCCCTCTGAATCCCTCAGGCCACATTTCTGGGTTGCTCTTAGACCTCTGTGTGCCTTTCTGTATGCCCAGGGCTGTGTGTTTATATAGCATTTTGTCACAAAGTTCTCTGCATTTACTCTCTTTTCTCTTAAACATAGCTTTTTCCCTTTTGTGCATCCCATGCCTCTCCCTTTAATTTCCAGCAAACTGTTCTCAGGAGCCAGGACTTGCCTCTACTCTCCAACCTTGAGTAGCCCCAGTCTCGGAGGTTAATGGTGGTGGTAAGGGCTTCAGCTGTGGGCATTGCACTGAGTTGGGAGCTGTTCTCATTGTACTCATTGTTCTGAGCTTGGGAGTGAAGGACTGTGCTGATCACAGAAGCCATGTGCTGGATCGGGCTGTGCTACTCAGGGTTGTTGTGTTAGGGTCAGTCTGAGACAAGCATTGCCGGCAGGGATCAGACTGTGGCTGAATCTGCAGACAAGGTGAAGAAGAGTCTGCGTTTGGGGCTGCAGGTCCTGCACATGCAGAGCATCCCAGACAACACGGCACATGGTGGGTAAGCCCAGGCATGCACCAGGACAGCACCTAGAGAGACCCACACTGGGGCTGGAGGAGGATGCAGCAGTGCAGTGCAGGTAGGGGAAGGTGATGCACTAGGACAGTACAGATGTCACACACAGGCATGCAGGGATGTCCAAGCACTGGGAGCAGCCTGGAGGGATTCAGTTCCGGGTAGAGGGGCTAATGGCTGATAGCAGTGCTACAGGCTGGAAATGGAGGGGGAACATCACAGAGCAGATCCCCAGCAAAAGTTGGGGCTGCAACTGTTGCAGGTGGGGCTGCCCCCCCCCCCCCCTTTATTTTTCTAGTGGAGCCCATCTGTGGGGAGGCAGAAGGGCTTGTGCATATGTAAATGGCGCTATTAAAGCAGCAAGCTGCCAGTTGGTTTGTGTCCTTTTGGGGGAGGTGAATGAGGAAATCCGGGGGATCAAGATGTCATTTGGGACACCCCAATGTCAGTAGACTGCATATATGGTATAGAAGCAGGAAAGATGGGAATAACAAGGGTCATGAGGGGAGTCCCACCCCCTAAAAGGGTGAGGAATCTGGGGGAGGGGGAAAGATTTAAGGGAAATTAAAGCCTGTGAACGCAGGTCTGAGGTGTTGAAAGGTTTCCAAGAGCTGCTCCAACGTGTGGCGTTGTGCTCTGCTCACTGCTGCCATCATGTGTCCCAGGTTCGGTACTGCAGGTGAGGAGGGCGCCGTGCGGCTCCGGGCGCCTCTCGCTCCTGCCATAATGTGGCCAAACCTCGCTACTGCAGCTCGACCTTCACGCATGCGTGGTGGAGCTTTCATACTCGGTACCGGCAAAGGCGGTCGGTCCCGTGACGCCTGCGAGCCGGTACGTTCCGGTTGGGAATGCCGGTGTGGAATGCCGGTTGGGAATGCCGCCGCTCCACCTCCGCGGTGCTGGCAGGCTCGCCGGGTGCTGGCGGGCGTTGCTTCCCCGTGGCCGCAGCCCGGCGTTCTCGTCGGGACCCATTTTGGTCCCTCCGGCGCGCCTTCCGTGGCCAGCGCGTGCGCAGTGCCTCGCGGCAGTATGGCGACGAGTCCCGGCACCGGCGGCGGGAACAGGTGAGGGCCGGTGCCATCAAGAACCGAGGCGAGGCGAGGTCAGGCCCTTGGGTGGCTGCAGGGGGCTCTCCCGCCCACTGGCTCCCGGGAGCGGAGCGTAGTGCCGCGGGCAGGACGGTCCCCATCCCGCTCCGCGGTACAGCTCTGCGCACACGGCCCCCGCGCCTAACCCTACTGCTTATCTCCTTCCGCCGCGGCAGGGGGCGCTGTAGCGGCCGTGGCGCGTCGGTGTGCCCTTCTTGCTCGGTGCGTGCTGCGCCTCTTCGCGGAGAAGGCGGAAGTGGCGGGCGGCGGGGTCGTGCTCGGCGGTGAGTGCGGCGGGGGCCGCTGCGGGGCTGTGCGCGGAGCCGGCGCTGCTGGCTGGGAAGCGGAGCCGCAGTCCTGCCTCCCGCGCTGCGGGGGTCGGCTCATCGGGTCATCGGGTCACGCCCGTGTGGGGCCGGGGATTTGCCGCTGCCGTGGCTGGAGGTAGGGAGGACGGTGATGGAGCTGAGGCCTGAGCTGCGCAGACGCTGGGCCGCGGTCTGACACTGGGCTCGGCGTTAGGCCGGTTTGCCGCGGGTTGGAACCGGACGGAATGGCTCTGTCTTTGCTTCTTAACTGTGTTACCGGACACCCATGGGAGTGTGTCCTTGTTGTGCAGCCCCCAGGCACCTGGGAAGTGAGCTCTGCTTTTCCAAGCATGGAATGGAGATTTAAAAATAATCCGGAAACGTTTTATGTATTTTCCTGTTAACTATTTTCCATATTAACAGTCTTACTGTTCCTAAATGGGCCGGCAAGAAATCTGGAGAGGGGCTTTTGGCAAGGGCCTGTAGTGACAGGACAAGGGGGAATGGCTTTAACCTGACAGAGGAGAGACTGAGATGAGATCTTAGGCAGAAGTTCTTCCCTGTGAGGGTGCTGAGGCCCTGCCAGAGAAGCTGTGGCTGCCCCATCCCTGGCAGTGTTCAAGGCCAGGTTGGACGGGGCTTGGAGCAACCTGGTCTAGTGGAAGGTGTCCCTGCCTGTGACAGGGGTGTGGAATTAGAAGAGCTTTAAGGCCCGTTCCCACTCAAACTGTTCTGTAATCATTCTGTGAATAGACAAAGCAGGTTTCTTGCAAGTGTTAACACAGAACACACAGGGTAAAATGCACTGAAGATGTTAAATAAGCTGTTAGTGCAGCCAGTAACTTTGCCTCCCCCTGTGTGTTCTCTTACCTCTCCCTCATAATCAGTACTCAGTCAGTTCTGTCAGTGGTATCTAAGGCACGGCACAATCCACATCACTCATGTGTAGCTCTGCAGCATGAACAAGTTGTCAGAAGCAAACATACACAAGTACTTTCAGCTAACTACTGGGTATAAGGGATATAATTAAAACATTTTCCTCCCACATATGGCTGAGATTTCTATTTAAGAATGAAAAGACTCAGTGTGATCTATCCAAAACAGATGAAATTGATGGAAAGCACTGTTGGAAGTAATAACTTATTACTCACGTTAATAAAATTGCCACAAAGTTACTGTCACTCTTTACAAAAATATAGAGCTATGGAGTTTAGAAACAGTATCATTGAATTGAATTGCACAATAGTTTGGGTTGGAGGGGACCTTAAAGTTCATCCAGTTCCAATCCTCTGCTATGGGCAGGGGCGCCTTCCACTAGACCAGGTTGCTCCAAGCCCCGTCCAACCTGGCCTTGAACACTGCCAGGAATGGGGCAGCCACAGCTTCTCAGTGGTCCTGGAAATCACCTGTAAGGTTTCAGAACACCCCCCAAGGCTGCTCTGCTCCAGTGGCAGAAGCTGTTGGTTACGTGTAATGAGCTTTTAATGTTGTTATTTGATTGCTTTTGCCTCAGATGTTACAGTTCTAAGTCTTCAGGTTCACATGTTTAAATGACAAGCATAATGGTTATCCAGGAGACTTGGAAGTCTGAAAGATTACTGCTATTAGGAAACCGAAACCATTTGCTGTCTCAAGAAAATGCTTGCAGACTTCTACAAGAAACCAGAATTTGTTTTCTAGTTATAAGTCCTGTCTAAATCTCCTGTTGCTTTGGCTTGCCTGTCCATGTGGTAGCTTTGAAATGAAAGTGGTTTACAGGTATTAATTAAAAGGAACTTGCATCATTTTATATGTTCTGCTTGGATGAGGCTACAGAAATAATAGTTACAAACCTCACAGTGCAAACACAGCACTTATCACTTGTCAGTAGACCATTGATTAATGTGCTTGGGAATAAGTGTTGTAGGTATTGCTTCATAAACAAATGATCCAAAGTCACTCCACTGGTCTGTCAGTCTCATGACCCAGAAATCTCTATATACAAAACTGTTCTTGGCAAAGCAGAAAAAGAGCCTTCCAGTCCATGAAGGCATTGAAAGCATTTCCCCCGCTGGCTGTGTGATTAGTTATGTGTGTGAGCTTCAAGTAAGAAAAGGTATTTGGAATAGTCTTCTGTGTTGATTTCCTTATGTATGACTACTCAGAGTGAATTTCTTAGGAAAAGGCATGTGGAAATTAATTGCGCCCAGTACTTACTGATTAATACTAAAATGTTCTATTTCATGGTACCCAGTACACTCTCTATACTGTGTTCCTTCACCTTTGCTAAATGCTCAAAGGTACTGTTTCGTATTCCAATGTAAATAGGTTATAATTGATAAATTACTTTTATTTGCTTCCTGTTACTCTAATTATAGTGTAATTTTCCAGACAATCTGAAGATAATGTCTGGTACCAGTAATTTCTTCTTTTGATTTCGAAAGTTTCTAAATTAATCCTGTGGCTCTTTGGAGCATGAGAATCTGTAAAAGTCCTACTTAAGCTCCATTACGTTATGGGACTTTGCAAATCGGAGTACTGAGGTTTTGTTGCATATGTTGATTTTATAATACAGGGGCTCTAATTCTGTTTTGAGGTTGGTTTTGTGAATCATAAGGCATGTTTTTTCTTGCAGGAGTTTGCTCTTCTGGTCTGATGGTGCTATTTCAGATCAACCTAATCACTTTGTAAAGTAACAGTCTAAATAGCAACATAGCACAGGGTGCTTGGTGAAGAAAGGTTGCATTATGGCTTGATGTTAGAGTTGGAAGAGTGGCATGGGGACTCCCTGTAGTCTTAAATGTGTTTTTGCTGGGACACACAGCTTGATCCTTAAGGCAGTCCACATTGCTGCAGCACAACTACTGATCAAATAAATTCTGCACATTACCATTTGGCATGGAAAGCACCTTCCTTTCTGTTGTCACACAATACAGCTGTTGCCTTGGAGAGCAATATCTGCCTTCCCTGGCCCAAGGACTTTGAGTACCTTGTGTGGGCAAGCTAAAACCCATTATCCATCTACTTAGCAAGTCCAATAGGACTTCCTAGCTGTAGAAGGGGGCATTTCAGGTGCGTTACCAAACCTAGTTTCAAAGCTTCCTCTGCCTGAGAAACTCCACACTAGCAAAACCAAGAATTACCATGTAATAATGATCCAGTTTAATTTCAGGTTTTCTATCTGAAGACTGAATCTTGTCCAAACAAAAAAGTCTTAGAGCAGGCTACCGGGATAGATTCTGAAGGCTGTGGTGTAGGCAAGCTGTTATAAATTAGTATTTGCATATTGTTACACTTGTGTTTGACTTAATTTTGTTCAGCACAGAGGAGCAATATCAGCTATTATCAATAGGAAGAAAAAACAACGTGGTTTTGGAGCAATATTTGTTAGGTTTTTACTTCACTGGTCATCTATTTAGTAACTGAAAAGGAAGGGCAGCAATTTGATATGAATTTGGGGATATGTACTAGTTGGGGTTTAAAATCCATCCTCTTCTAGCCTGAAAACTTTTTGAATTCCCCAGGGGAGGAACATGCAAAACTGTTTCAGCAGGCCCAGGAACCATCTGTTCCACCTTCATCAGGGGAAAGACCTGTCATCAACATTCCATATAAAATTGGGCTTGCTCTGGCATTGCTGTGTTTGAGATTGGATCTATGTTCCTACTTGTGGAGGATAAAGTAAGTGCCACAAGAAAACGAAGCAATTCCTACTAACATAGTTACAACTTATAGAGAATAATTTTATACTATGGTGGAGTAATCAGGCCTTGGTTAATGGTCTGAGTAATAGCAGTGTGGATATTGATTTGGAAAATTGTTCCTTGCCTCACACATATACATATGTATGGAGGAAGGAGGATTTTCGTCACAGATAAGATGAAATGGATAAGAGGTGGAGGAACCCTCTTCGTAAAACATGAACAAAATTTAAAAGATCTGTCGCTTATCACCTTGTTTAAGTTGCTTCTTTGTGCCTGAATTTCCCAGTTTCAAGAGAAGAGACCCCTTGGTCAAGATGAACCCCTTGGTCATATGCAGACAAAAAGCTCCATATGGGAGTGGAGTGTATCACAGAATAAGGGGATTTTTGTGTGAGTCTGTGGTGGTGACTGGTTGCAGTGAGTCATTCATTCAAATGGCTTTGCTACAGGACTTCTGTTTCTGTAAACTTATTATACATACCTGCTATGTCTGTAGAAAAAATTTAAATAGGCAAAGAGAACGCCACTTGCACAGCACTTATATCTTCAAAGTCTTCAATTATCGAGATTTTACTGAGTCAGATCCTGGTTCCTTCCTTGTAAGAACAATATTTCAAATAGTCTGTTTTTTCCTAGGATTAGCCCAAGGGAAGAGTTGCGCACTTATTTGCAATTAACGTGACAGCTGAACTTGGCTAAAGCTATTATATTTTCCTCTTTGCAACTTCCTGCTTTCCTTTATGCCATTGCTAAAGGGATACATGTTCCTCTTCCCTTTCTTAGTCTCACTCAATATACTCTTTTAGCTTAGAATGATGTGAATCTTTCAGTCCTAGGCTGGCTGGTGGATTCCGATACCCTGCATACTAGCATTCCCCCTTCACTGGCCTAACTTAGTTACTGTGATTTTTTGGGAAATACAGATTTCACAAGAGGGTTAATCATCCTCTACAGCAGCTGGTAAATAAAAGTTATGCTAGTTTAACTACGGGAGCAAGTAGGTTTGTTTTGATTTATTTTTCTCCAGAGAAGAGACCTACTGACAGCAGCCTGAGAAAAAATTCTTTCTGTCACAGAGCATCTTTCTAAGCATTGATTCTTCTGCTTCCATTCTAAGCCTTTGGGGGAGCTCTTATGAGACTCCCCTGCAGTCCTGCATCCGCCTCTGGAGCCCCAGCGCGATAGGGATGTGGAGCTGTTGGAGCATATCCATAGGAAGTCACAGAGATGCTCCAAGAGCTGGAGCAGCTCTGCTCTGGAGACAGGCTGAGAGAGCTGGGCTTGTTCAGCCTGGAGAAGAGAAGGCTCCTTAAGGGGAGAATCTTAGAGCAGCTTCCAGTGCCTAAAGGGGCCAACAAGAAATCTGGAGAGGGGCTTTGACAAGGGTCTGTAGTGACAGGACAAGGGGGAATGGCTTTGAACTGACAGAGGGGAGATGAGATATTAGGAAGCTCTTCCCTGTGAGGGTGGTGAGGCCCTGGCACAGGTTGCCCAGAGCAGCTGTGGCTGCCCCATCCCTGGCAGTGTCTGTTATTTCGTATTACTTCAAGGGACCTTTGCCTATACTGCTGTGCAAAAGAAGATCAAACTGTCATGGGCTTAGTAGGCTTGTTTCACATGCCTGTTCCTGTAGCCCTCAGCCTAATCACATAGCCTTGCACCTTGTGATAACCTCTGTGTTTCAAAGAAATGTAGTCTATATAGAAAATTACCCACAGGAGGATTGTAAGAAAATGGTTGTAACCATTAAAAAAAAAAAAGTTAAATGAAAATTTCTCGGACTTTAAAAATTCATATTTGTTGTTCAGACCTTTGTTTGAAGCTCCCTCATCATCAAAAAAGAGCATGAACTCTGAGTACTACTGGTTAGCTTTGTGATAGCTTTTTTGCTGCAGAAGTATTAGTCTTACCTCATTTGTAGCTTTTTACACAATTTAAAGTCATGTTGGCAGTTCTTAGATGTTATCAGCAGTGCTGTATATTTGAATTTCATTTGCTTTACAACATCTGTTTGGTTTGGGCACCTGGACTTGTGGGCATGCACATAAAGTGATTTGAAACCTGTCCTATGAATCACTGTATACAGAAAATGTTAAATAACATTTATTCACTGCAAAGATAAATACGGAATGGAGCTATTGTTAGCCAATAGAACTTGGTTTGATATAGCATTTTTAATGCAAATTATATTTGAATGTTTTAGAAGTAAATAATACTGAAGGGGTAAAGAGGCATTTTCAGTAAGCATAGCAAAGACAAAGAGTATTCCTCTTTTTACAGAAATTAGGGGGTTAGATGAAAGAGTTCCTGAAAGACGTGTGTATTTTTGTTGGCATTAGGCTGACAGGATGCAGTGCTCTTTCCTATTTATCACAAGGTAAGTAAAAAAGATTACAGAAACTGGGACAAAACAACACCAGTGATTTTAGTAGAACCAGATATTTCTAATTAGAAAGGATTGACTGGAAAGGGAAGTCTTGGAGTATTTTAAATTAACACATCCTTTTGTCATCTTGCAGGGCGTTTCTGTGTAGCAGTTGATTAGCTACTATGAGCTTACTCTACAGTGATAACAGTAGTGGAGCTCGAGACGTGGAGAGCGGCTGCTGTGCAGCCATGGCCAGTGCCTGCAGTGCTGGAGCAAAAGAAGACAGTGTCAGCAGTGTGGCTGGAAATCCTCAGAGTTCTTTCACAGAGGAAACACAAGGCTATGATGTGGAGTTTGATCCGCCCTTGGAAAGTAAATATGAATGTCCAATCTGTTTGATGGCTCTTCGCGAAGCAGTGCAGACACCATGTGGTCACCGTTTTTGCAAAGGCTGTATTGTCAAATCCATAAGGTAAAGGAAAATTTGTGGAAGTTGCTTTTAAGAAGGAATTCACCTACCAAAGCGGAGTAGCTTAAGGACAATGTAAACTGAATAGAACTGCTTGAGGTGAATTACTAGTGAGTGCTAATAGAACTGTGGGAATTTATAATCCATCAAAGGTACTTTCTGATAAACACCATGTATGGTCAAAATATCATGAGTTTGGAGGTTACAAGAGCTTTAGATACTCTGCCATTTATTATGCTGCTGCTGAGAGGTGCAGTTACAGTCATTGGTTAGAATTTACCACAGGACTGAGGAACTGCAGTGACCCCATGCTCAGAACACAACATTTCACAGCAGGTAGAGAAACTTCCTTCTTCAACCCCAGGCATGAAAACTGATTTCTCTTCCTTTTTCAATTAACAGAACAGTCACTCTGCTCAAAGTTCCGCAAACAGTTTCAAACCTTTTCAATGACGAGAAGCTTTTGCTCATACTAGAGTTTGTAATGTCTACAGTACTACAATGATTGAACTTCTACAGAGCTAAAATGAAAATGGAAAGTGACTTTTTTTTTTTAATTTATTTATTGATTGTCACAGCATTTATTTGATCAGGATAAAAAATTGCTTCTGTTTATTCCTTGTTGTGACACTGTCAAGTGAGCCCAGAGATTAAGGGTATTAAATTACAAAGGATGGGCAAGCAGTTTTTGATTAATTGCTTCTTGTGACTTACACAAACAACTTTAGTTGTCCGTGTTGAAGGAGTTGTGGCTACAACTAGAAAGGGGTTTTTTATAAAGCTTTCAAAGTCTCAGATCTTACAATTTGAGGGACAGGATTAAACCAGATTGGTTTGATCACAGAAAAAGTTCCCCTCCCAGAAAGTCTTGGCATCTTTTTAAATAACTCTATCTGAAATGCTTTGAAGTGCTATGAGTCATGGTAGTAAAGAAGCTTATTTACCTAAGAAGCTACAAATTGTAGTTTACAAATGATACTTTCTAGAAAGCACTTGATGAGAAATCTTGGAAGAACCAAGTTCAGATGCAGTAATTAATTAAGTTTCACTCCAGTCATTCTTCTCTTGCATCTTAGGTCAAAGCTGATTTAGGGCTTGTAAAAGACTTCACCAAATATCAGAACCTCTGTTTATTGATAAAGCAGAATTATGAGGTGATAAGGGGCAGCAAGGAAAGCTTTGAGAGCTGGCAGTGCATGCCAGCTGTGTTCAGTTTCTGGGCTCAAATTCTCACTTGATAAAATCAGCAGGCTTTTTCTTCAAACAAAATTCTGGCTTTACTTTTCATACCTATATTTTAATTTCAAGGGAAATAATAGGAATATTTATTGTGCTTTATAGCAGATAATTGTTTCACAGGTACTGTTTTGCAGGGCACACCCGAGTGTGATAAGTAATCACAGCATAGAAAAGCCTCCACCAGAAACATAGATTGGAACCAAGGTGCATAAACTCAGTTGTGTGACAGACGTATAGCAACATCTTTGGCTGTAGATGGATCTAAGCAGCCTTTTAAACACAATCCCTATACTTGCAAAGGGTGTTTGAAGTCTGTGGTGACAGGACAAGAGGGAATGGCTTCTACCTGACAGAGGAGAGATTGAGGCTGGATATTAGGAAGAAATTCTTCCCTGTGAGGGTGGTGAGATGCTGGCACAGTGACAGAGGGTTGGAATTAGATGAGCTTTAAAGTCCCTTCCAACCCAAACCATTCTGTGATTATGTGATCAATATATTACAGTGTTATTGCTTTTTCCTTACTATAATCACTGGAAATCTGCCATTCATTCTTATTTTACCCTCTGTCTGCTAGTCATTTAAATTGGGGATCCCGTAATCATTATTTCAAATTAATCTGTTGTTGGCTCTTTTTACACATGATTAGGTTTTCTGTATAGAAATAAGGCTGCTGTCTTCTCAGCAGGCCTACAGAGCTTCACTGAACAGGGGATTTGGAATACACCTGTGAAAACTGATTACTGTAGGTTGTCTGTGAGGTGAGGGAATGTTCCTGGGCTATGACCAGCATTCTGATCCTATTCCTGGGAGCCAGGAAACAAAACAGCACACTAGGTATTTTCAGTTTTCCACTTATTTAGGAGTATGACTGTTGGACTTGTGATGAGCAAAACCTAGGAAAGGAAGTTCATTGTCTCTTTCTGAAGTCTCAGCTTTACCCCCACTTCCTCTAGCAACGTTGCTGATGAAGTTGCTGAGCAATTATTTCCTTTTCCAGCAAAGAACACAAATTCCCTCCTGGTCTCCACAGCCCACTAGGTTCTACTTCCCCTCCTGCATCTGAGCAGTGACAGTGCTCTGGCCTTTGATTTTTCCACCACAACTGCTCTGACATTTTTCTGGCCCATGTATTTTACCATCTTATGGCTGTTTCCATTAGCACTTCAGCTCAGAAGCTTTGATCTCCATGCCTCTTCAACTGTGTTACTTACTCATGAATTGTTATTTTGACCTGCTGCTTTCAGAAATTGGCTGATACTGGGTTTTTTTTTAAAGGAAGATTTGGTAGAGGTGAATCCCTTTTTTACTCCATTTCTAATGATTCTTGTGTTTACTGCAGGTAGACAACCTGACAAAGTGCAGCAGGCTCGTGCATGTTGCGTGCACCCATGTTCCACCACCAGCCTCCAAACTTGCGACAGCACCAGCTTTCAGTCTGTTTGCTGTTAAAATGGCTTCTGATACAGCACCCAGTTCCAAATCCAGTGTAATTTTCATAGAATTACAGACTGGTTTGGTTTGGAAGGGACCTTAAAGCTCATCCAGTTCCAACCCCTTGCTACAAATAGGGGCTCCTTCCACTAGACCAGGCTGCTCCAAACCCTGTCCAACCTGGCCTTGAACACTGCCAGGGATGGGGCAGCCACAGCTTCTCTGGGCAACCTGTGCCAGGGCCTC
>JBCJKH010067729.1:0-10441 GCA_039877255.1 Loriculus beryllinus | reverse complement strand
CAAGAACCCTTGCAGTGCCTGGCACTGCTGTTCCAAAGCGCTGCTGGAGGGCACCGGCTTTATAGTGCCCCAGGGCACTGTGATGCTGCGTTGGTGCATGGGGGCACTATGACACGTGCGTGACGGGGCCCCCGCAGCCCTGCCCACCGCAGGCCTGCTGCTGCTGCTGCCGCTGCTGCTGCCCGTTTGCCCAGCGTGCCTTGGAGAAAGCTCTTTGAGGTCTGGCCTTGTGGAAGTGACTTTGTCTAGAGTGCCCAGTGGGATGTCCTTGCCCATGGCGGCCTCACACTTGGCACCCCTGCTGGGTGGCCTTGCAAATTAATCCCTGTGGTTGGACTGTATCAAGAAAGCTGTTTATACCGTGCACATTCATTTGAGTGTGGTGATCCCAGTTGTGAAATACATACAAATCTGGGATTCTATTGTCCACTCATACGGGCTTTATGTATGCCAGACTTTTTTCTTTACCTCTCATTTAATTTTTTATTCAATAAAGAGTAATAGGTGTTTTTCAATTGAATTATACTTGCTATTGTGCATTGTGATTGTCTAACAGACCATGAATGTCCTGGCAGACACATTCTGTAATTTATTCACCTGCCATAGTACAAAGTAGGTTTGGAAGATCTATGAGAATGGCCTGTGTAAGTTGCCATGGCCTTGTTGCTATGACCTGCTAAGAATGAAAAATTAAAAGCTGATCCTCAAAATCCTCTGAATAGAAGGACCATCTCACAGCTGGCTCTGCTTGGTATTGCATTAGTTTTGCAACACCAGATGGTCACTGTCCATGAGCAATTTCCCTCTGTTCCACTGCATAGAATCTGTGATGAGTTGTGACATATATACAGAGCTTCAGCAGTTTTTTGCACTCCCTGGTAAATGCAAGTCTCTTTCCTGAGCTGTATCCATGGATGATCACTAATGGTGGACTGTGGTGGGAACTGTTTCCTTGTTCCCAGCTCACAGCACTGTGACTAGGTTATATTTTCATGTAACATTTTGGGATCTTTAGCTTCACTTGACTGTGAGATTCACCTGATCGGATGTTGCAGATAAGAGTATTAAAAATGTACTATGGTTTGCTGGATATACTTGTAACACTGTTTTTCCTCAATTTGGTTCATTTGTTTCTCATCTGACTCTGAATACCTAATATGGCGCAATCACAGTAAAGTGTAAATTCAAAAGAACTGCATGAGACAGTTTAAGATCTGAATACCAGTTGCTTTTGTACAGCCTTATACGTTACAACAAAAGCTTAAATAAGTGATTTTTTAAATTGGGTCTCATGTAGATAAATAAAGGTTGACCTGCTGTAGATAGTGGACAAGTCTAACTTCGGTCTATTCAGTGTTTCAAAGTGCAATGAATCAAAAGATCCTGATGAAAGGTAGTAACTCAAAAGATGACTCCCTTCAAGGCTGAGTGGGAGTGTCTCAAATGGTACAATATATATCACTAAGAGCTCAAAGAATCTATTTAGATTCAGCTGACAAGCTGGATTTTTACGTGCCTCTTTGAAGTTTGTGGGTAAGTGTTTCTCCAAGTGAAATATAATTTCTAATTTGCATTTTTAATATGGGAAAAAGGTGATATTATGTTTAAGAACTTTAAGGTAAGTATAAGACAAATATGTAAAAAGACAGCCTATACAATAATTTTACCTTGCCTTATCAATATATCTTATACTGTTTGACTGTCAAATACTTCTGGTGTGAAAAATACGAGTGTTTGTACAATATAGCTTTGAGTAGAAATACTCCTTTTTTGTTGAAAATCTGGTGTCAAATTGAAACTGTTCTTTTTTAATTTTAATAACTAATTTGAGAATAAAAGCATTTGTCTTTTCCCAGTCTCACTCTCTGAATATCACATGTGAAGCACAGAATGATGATTCCCAAAGTCTGTGGTTCCACAGTCATTAGCACCTAGTTGCTTAAATCAAACCAGGTTGCTTAAATCAAAACCAGGTTGCTTAAATCAAACACATCTGCTACAAACTGTGGATATATGCTGCTGTTCCTCCAACTTTAACTGTTTTAGAGATATAAGAACAGTATGCAACTTTATCATGTTCAAAAGAGAGAATCACTGCAGGTTGCAATGAATATCTCTAGCATGTTGCACTCCTTTCCACGCGCAGGACCTTCACCTGACTCAACAAACGCAGCTCTATGCTCATTCAAGCTGTATTGCCAAAACATGTATTTATGTTGTATATGCTTATGCTTTTTCTCAACAAAAAAGCATCAGCAGAGGTTAAATGTCTACAATGGGACTACATGGGACTACCATCCCCCCCACCACCCTCTCTTAAATCTGTAGTTTAGCATCTAAGCAACAGGCTGGGTTTACAGAGAAAATTATTATTGTTTTTCCTATAAACTACAGACAAGCAACCTCCAAATTTCTGGCTGATTGTACTAAGCAACAGTGAGAAGTAAGAATATAGTGAATTGAGTACCTTTGATTTAAGGATCTCAAGCATCATTCAGAGTCCTCTGGATGGCCATAAGGACATTCACCCATTCAGTGTTCTAGTTATCATATTGAAGCAGGGATGAGACTACCTATTTCCTAAAAGTCAATCATAAGATATTATCTTGATGTTGAGGTAGTATCTTGCTGAAAGAAAAGAAGCATGCATTCAGAGATAAATGGGTCAGGAGTTACAGTATTTCTAATGATCACAGAATTTGTAGGTTTCATACCATTCATTCGTTCAGCACCACAAAAACTGCAAAAAACTAGCAGTTTCTGGGCTGTTGACAGTACTTTTTAAAGCAAGTGCTACATACGACCACTAGACAATCATATTCCTGTTTACTTTAGACAGCATTAAATTTAAGAATGGGCTCCATCAGTGTAGCAAATGCAGAATTTGTTTTTGATGTATTCAAAAAGCTTAAAGTCTACCATGGCAACAACAACATCTTCTACTCCCCCCTGAGCATAATTGCAGCCCTGGCCATGGTTTACCTGGGAGCAAGAAGTAACACTGAATATCAGATGGAGAAGGTAAGTTACATAAATGGATTCAAACCTGCCTAGAAAAAGAATGGCATTCCAAACTGTGAGTTTTGGATCTTGAGCTGAGTTTTCACTTAGCACCATTGCTCTTCTCAATGAAGAGCAAAAATGGCCTTTGGTTTCCATTAAGAAAGAACAGTCTTGAAGAACTGTTGAGACAGAATCTCTCCCTTCAGCTTTTATTATTTCACAGACCTGATTTCTTTCAGGTGGAAAGGACAATTTGTAATGCTCAAAAAAGGAAGGCTGCTGCAACACTATATTTCCAGACTCAGCCAGCAGCAAGGTGTCACCCATATTCTAAATAGACACACATGCAGCTGGCCACACAGGTACATGAACAGCAAGCACAACACTCACACAAACAAAAAGAGCACTGATGGCTTAATCTTGTTCTCTCTCCGTAAAGTATGGATGAAAGCCCATTATGCACACAGATATAGACACATATATACACAATAGGTATTTCTCTAGTAACTGGCCTTAGACATTCAGTCTATAGAGTATAGGCTGATTAAACCTGTTTTAACAGGAAACTTTGTACTGGTCCTAATGAATTTCAGTGTAATGAACAGGATAAAAACACCCATAACCAAATGAAAATATAAAAACATATCATCTTGATAATTATTAAGTATATGTTTATGTTTCCATAATTTGACAACCTCTGTTTGTGAACAGAGACTGACCATAAATAATTAAAAAGGGAAACTTAGCAACATGGCAACAGATGTTTCAGCAGAAACTCTGTCAGTAATATAATGACAAAGCAGCTGTTTGAGCAAGTTTTAAATTAGCTTGGTTTGTGTAGAATCAGATGTTACTGGAGGCATCAATTAGAAGATGATACTTTAGAATATATAAAATTGTTCAGAATATATAAAAAATAGATTTAGAAAATATTACAGATCCATTTTAATTAGAGGCTTAACTATTCAGAATTAAAAATAAACACTAAGGCTAAGAATTCTGTATCATTCTATGCATGGATGGATCTAGCTGACAATGAGCAATCTGCTCTATCAAATAATTGTGCATGTGTAGGATGAGTAATAGTTTAAGAATATTTAGTAATGTGTGGCTTTCATATATTGGCTGTACTTTACTTCTAAACAGAACCTCTCATTATTCTTCTCATGTAAAGCAGTCAAACTAAACTAACAACAACAAGTGGACAAATAAGTAAATTGTAATAGCATTCCAATGTGGAAAATGAGGCTCACAATGGTTTTAAAATACACAATTTGCAAGCTTTTAATAGTATTGAAATTGCCACATCAGACTCAGACTTAGTGTCACCCACCTTCCACAGAATTTGCCTTCCCTCTTTTGTTTCTTCACCAGTAATATTGATAAGAATGTCAACTTTTTACTATTAACACAGAAAATGCTGTTTACCACTTTGTTCATCTGAGACTAAGAATTAAACGTGGATCACACATTACTTTTGAAATGGATTTATGTCTAAATAAAAATCCATCGTTATACTGACAATGCCAGCTATTCTGTATTTTACTTTTGAGAACACTGGTAACTTTGACTTTTATAAAGATAATTAACATAATTCTGTGTGGTTCAGGAATATATTAAAGCATAACAGAAAAGGAAAAAAGTGTTTTCAAATAGTACAAATGAAAACAAATCCAACCTCAATTAGCATTGTTTTGTGGCCAGAAAAATCTAGTATCTAGAGTATAAATTAGGAGGATACTACAATACAAAAGTGGATCCAAATAGAAACTGACATTCTAAACTAAATATATCAGAACACAGGCAGTTATTTCAATCTGCCTGACTGCATAAACAAAGGTCTCCCTGTCACAGTGAGAAATTCCCTGAGGTTTGCTGAGGAAGAGAGAGGCTTATACGATCCCATATGCCGGGTAACATGGATAAAGTTATTTGTACAATACAAAGCTATTAAAGAACAGAACAATGAAACAAGATCTCTAAGAATATTTTTGAAGTTTTTGGGATAAAGGGGTGTTTTTCAGTACAAAAACTCAGGCTAAATTATATAAATATAATTTCTGCTAATTTACATTATCTCAGTTTGTGTACAAGCTAATCCTTCTCTTATTTAAAACAAAACAAAAGTTATAAAATATTTAAAATGTTGCTTCAATTTGGAGACAAGAGCAGAGGACAGTAAAATCAGCTCACTATCCAAACTACTGTCTGTATCAATATCCTGCCAATATCATATTTTTGGTATTTTTCCTTCCACATGGTCACCTTTTCTTGTAAATAGAAAAGAACAAGGACAAAGGGTGGGAGAAAAAAAAAAACTTTCAGAAAGCTGGTGATAAAAATAATAAAAAGGGATGGTATTGGAAATAGAAATCTCTCACCTCTCAAAAACAACTGAATGATGTTAGAATGAGTGTAGAGTGTGATGTGCTCTCTCAGCAGACTTTCGTACATCTGCAGTCATGAAGTGCTCACTGACCCATGAACATAGCTTGATAGTTTATAGCTTATGCCATCAACAACCTAGCTAAAACTCCAGTTTCTTCTGAGTTCTCTGAATATTTTTTCCTTTCTCTTTCAGTGAGGAAAAGAAGACTTAAGAAGCATTTATATTTTACAGAAGGTGGTTTTATGCATTCACAATAGGAGACAGGAGAATGTCGTAGCATAGTTTAATAACAATGCCATGCTATCAGAAGTTGTTCTCTCTGCAAAATAAGAAATTAACCACTAAACAAATTATCTTGTTGGATTTACTGGATGCACACTGGGATCTTTCAGCCAAGAGATTAGACATAGGTAGAGATTTAAAAGTCATTTGCTAGCCAGCTGCTTTTGTTAAAGGAGATTAATTTTTATTCCAGACACCCTAAGTTTGATATAATACATGGCTAAAGCTTAATGGAAGCAACAGAGCTGCTGCTGACATATTGCTTGAAGAATTTTGCAGAGATGATGGCTGAACTGATCTTTTTTGGAACAGATTATAGCTCAGTGGGTGACAGATTTTTTTCAATTCAATGGTCAAAGTAGTGAAAATGTATTTCAGGCAAAGCCAAAAGCAAGACTTGACTTAATACTTTACATCTGAAAAAGTAAGTTTAGAGATAAATTATTTCATTACATTTTCAACATTTTTGGTTGAAATGGAGGACTGAGTGAACAAAGAGATATACACCTGCACACCTAAAAGTTGTGCCTAAAATTTCCAGAGAGTTATAATGTGTCTTTCCACCTTATGAGTCTCTGGTTAGATGTTTCCTCTGGAAAGCAAACTTCAGATCCCTACTGCGCACTTTTAAAGCATTTCTCCAAACTTCAAACTGTAAGTTATTTTGGTGCAGACTTGTCTCCATTTCCTTTGAAACAGTTTCACTTTATAGCACCTACCTAGATAATAATTTGAATAGGGACTGAAAACCAGATCTTCCTGACTGCACAGACAATCCTTCTCGTGTTATATTCTGGATCGTAAGAATAGAATTATTAACACAGAACAGCTTCAGCAAGAAAGAACTGGAACAATCAATTCAAAATTATCAGTTCATTGTTTATCTATTCTCTTAGACATGGATACTACTTAGTAAATCTTGTGACTGTAAGAAGCTTCTGAAAACGATCAGCTATCTCCTCCAAACTGCTTCTATACATGCTGCTAAATCCCTGATGAATTCAGACTGAGAAATATTTTGGATATTTCAGCAAATATTATTGTGAAGCCACTTTTTAAAGGCCCAAAAGTATTCACATAATTTAACAGTCAACCAAACTTTCATATTGACTAAACCCATAGTTTTCACTGAGTACAAGTATTCCCTTGAAAAAATAGTGATATCACTATTCACTGATAGAATGAATCAAGCAAAAAAGGGAAATCCTGCTATCAGGACATATCAGGAGCAAAAGAGAAGCTATGAGGAAGGTTATAAAAGATGAAATAAAGAACAGATTGATGTAAAAAGGAACAGAGATGAAGATTAAAAATACTAAATTGTATAGCCAGGAGGCCAAGCACAACAGTAAAGGGAAAAACAAGACTGGAACACTACACTTAAGAAAAGCCTGGTTTTAGTCTATGCTATTTATCTCACCTAACACAAAATTCTTTCGCAGGAAGCCACATCAATACTCAGATAAATCCAGGCTGTAACTGTGTTGCTTTGAGAAAAATCAATTAACCACTGCCGAAGCAATGGAAGAGATCTCCCTGAAAACTTAATTTGTGACTTCACAATCTAAATCTTTCACTCATAAGCAAAATTTTTTGCTCAACCATTCATTCAAATGAATATACTTCCCATGACGTCTTGCTCCTCTGTAGTGCAGTGATTTTTTTTTATGCTATTTATTATTTATTGCCAAATTTGTTTCTAGGTGTTATACATAAGTTGCTACAAACAAGACAGAAAATGTGTGGAATTGAATATATCACATGGATTCTGCCCATGTTAATATTCGCAGGACCTCAAACTCTCCAGACTGGTGTCCTACTGTTCTGTACAAGGT
This sequence comes from Loriculus beryllinus, assembly GCA_039877255.1. Classification (NCBI taxonomy): domain Eukaryota; kingdom Metazoa; phylum Chordata; class Aves; order Psittaciformes; family Psittacidae; genus Loriculus; species Loriculus beryllinus. The sequence continues at coordinate 2,932 of JBCJKH010067729.1, read as the reverse complement.
TAGAAGAGACACAGAGCAGCTAGTCAGTAGAGCTTATAGTTGCCAACACTTAAAATTGAACAGATACCAAAGGCCCTTGCAATGAAATTGTAGAAATCATCTCAGATATTCAAACTTTATACACTTTTCCACAATTATTATTCTTGTTTCATCACAAGATTCCTTTCCTTATTAGAATTTTTTTCTAATTTCCATCGTAAAATGTATTAATGCTCAATTTATGTCCATTTGTCTCCTAAGTTTGTCATTTTGCTTAAGTATATTTTTTTCCTTAGTACTTGTCGCACTGACCAATTCAGAGAATTTAACATAGATTTCCTCCATCTTTTTTTCACCAGATGCAAGCCGTATTTTTCTCACCACCTTCCATAGCTGCACTGGCTTTCCATTCTCCAGCTCAGCTTAGCACCTATGCCGATATAAACCCACTATTCTCAAAAACAAGTGGTCAGTTTTTTATACAGTATTCCTGTACTTAGAACCAAAGATGAAATGGTCTTCTGACATCCAGCCAGGAAAAGAATTCAAGCAACCTCAGCTAGTTGACATTTAGAATAAGACTCCCAGCAAGATTTTTTGGTAATGAAACATGTAATGTGTTAGTGTGCTATAATTTGACCTCTGCAGAACCACTGTAGCAAAGATAGTTATGAACCAACTCAACAAAAAGCTGTTATTTTTTTTTTCCCCTGCAATAAATCTTTTGTTATATTAATTCAGATATGAAAATAGACACTAAAGTAAGGAATGCTGAAATATAAATGTTTATTAACATTTTCAAATACAATATCTACCCATTTCTCAAACTCAGTGTTTTGTTTAAACATCCCCAATCTACAGCTGAAGAAAAAAACCAGTGAAACAGATACAGCTATTAACACAAAGCATACACACACATGCAAACACATACCATCTGTTAAGAAAGCCAGTGATATTTTAGAATCACTTTTTGAAACAGAAATGCACTTTATAGTTGGGCTGAAAATATCAATATTTGCTAAAATATGAATGTCTGCCACTATTACCTCCTATTCCAAACAGCTAAAGTTGGGTAATCATACTATGTAATAATAATTATAACATGCAAATATTCAGTCTTTCACTATATAGTAAAAAGACCTAGATAAAATCTGTTCCAGCAAAAGTCCTTTTTAGAATATGAATGGAAATGTAGCATAAAGAGTATACGAATGGTATATTATACAGTTAATTAGTTCACCGCAAAGGGTTTGCTTCATGAAAGAAAATTAACATTTTTAGACTGCATCATTCAACCTTCATAACTAATTCCTGTGACCAAAATGCTTTAACATATTTAACTGTACACGTGTCATGCATACTGTAAGTTCTACTGGATTCTGGAAATATATTTGACCAATATACTTTAAATATTGATTTGATAATTCCAACAAACAGTATTGAACAATCATCATAATCCTTTCTCGGCAGCCAAGAGAAGTTGGATTAGATGAAAGGTAAGCAGAGCAACACATAGCTGCAACAACAGATGTCTAAAGAAGTACAAGACACCATCTCTGTCTTCATATATATCTCTCAAGTAATTTTACCTTTCCAAGGGCCTCCAATAAACAGCAGGCTTCAGAAGAGATCACTGAAAATTTAAAGCTGGAGAAAGTATAGGCAAGCTTTTTTTTTTTATCTTCTGAGGTTCTTTGATATACCATCTGCTTGATTTAAAATAAAAAACTAGAACAATCTGACATCTATAAACCGGAAAGGAACTTCAGACGTTCTCAGCATTATTTCCTTAGATGTTAATGGCAATATTCTCACTAACTGTACTGCTAGATAAATTTTTCATGCTTTTAAAATGAACCCTTTATTAACTGCAAGGAAAAGAAACATAGTGAGGAATCTGTAAAGAAACAGATGAATGTATTCCTCAAATTTGGCTTAGCCCATAGACAGTAAGTTTCACCCCAGGCTACTTCTGTTAAAAGACAGAAGATTAGATCTCGATCTGACTGATGCACCACAATTTATTACAATTATAATTTTAGTGGGTTTATACAAGCTGTAAGTCACTCTTGGATTCTACTGCCTTGTTTTGTTCTGCAGTGCCTCAACTGGACATTAAGAGCCAAATTGTTCTCTAAACAGCTTGCAGATGTGTGAAAGCAAGAAAATAGAAAAAACAAGGAAATAATTACCTGCTGCTCCTTTGAAAGATTAAAAATACTCTTTGCAGATTTTGGTGGATTAACTAATATTTATTCCTATAGCTGGTTTAATTAATTTTATATTCCCTCATCAGCCATATTTAGATAAAAAATAATAACATCAGCAAAATAATTCAAGTTTCTGATTGATAAACACACCTATTTTCAATGCCAAACTATTACCTACTAAGCATTCTAAGGTAAGAGAGTGAGGGGGAGACAAACGTCCATGATGAATATCCACATGGAATTAAGTGACCTTCTGACATGCATAAAACTGAACTTATATGACTAGGTCTGTATTCTTTTTCCAACAGGTAGGATTCAACTGCTTATCTGATTTATCCCTTGACACAGTCAAGCTAATAAACATCCCATGACTAATTTGTACATGCACAGATCAGAGTTGAAGCTGCGGTTGTAACGATCAAGCAAGGCGGTCAGTTGCCTAAGGGGTAAGAACAATCATTAGAGAAATTACAAATGGAATGAATGCTTGCTCTCTAGCCTACTGACTAAGGTGACATGTCTTACACAGACTACTATCTGTATGTCTACACATCTACCCTCTTGTCTGCTGTCAATAATTTTCTAATAAGCAACCAAACAAAACAGACATTCTGATGATATTAAATTCCTGCAGGAACTTCAGGTTAAGTTCCTGAGCCCAGAAACATTGGCTGGTGAAAAAAAACAAACCAAACAAACAAACAAAAAAAAAAAAAAAAAAAAAACCCAAAACAAACCCAAAC
>JBCJKH010067726.1:0-12398 GCA_039877255.1 Loriculus beryllinus | reverse complement strand
ATTTAGATGCCATTAAATCTTCAGCTGGAGCCTGCCGTGTGACATTTCTGATTTTGCATGCATAACATACTGTAACTCAATGGCAATGTCTGCTCTCCATATCATTCCTGAACGAAATAGCTCTTTTATCCAGGCGGGTGTCGATGACAGATGTTTCAGATCAATCACTGGAAAGAGATAACAGGAGTGTCTTGAATCATTACAGGTCATGAATGCTTAAAAGTAATTATAGGTGGTAACAACGGGTATGACAACTGAGTCCCTCCAGCCTGTGTTTCACTGTAGAAAACAACTGTGTGATATTTCCCTGTAGGAATATGCTGCTGACTGCCAGATCCTACTGCTTTTTGATGTGAAGTCACATTGTGCATGTTAAAGAGGAGAAATGTTCTTAGTACAAGTTTCTTATTAGCATAGCAAATCTAATTGGAATCTAAGGGAGCTGGCAAAGCAATTCGATGTAATTTCCTCCTTTTTTGCACAATTAAAAAAAGAAATATTATTCTTTTTGTGTGCTATGCTATTGAACTGTCATATTTAGCACATCAGATACCCGTGGTGTATTTCATATAATCTTTCTTAACAGGGATGTAATCTATACTTATTGTTTGGAGAGCTAAATTCTTATTGGCTTCAGCTGGAGATGAATAAAAACAGATTAAACAATACGGAAAGACTTTAGGATTTGGTCTTTTCATTGGAAAGTATAGAAGGATAATACTGAACAAAAATGGTTCTTTAGATTTTAAACTCAGAAATTGTTCCTTTTCAGTTTGATCACTCCAATTTGACTAAAATACTGCAGCGTCTACTTTGTGCACCCCACTAGAAACCATTTATAAATTCTGGTTTGAAAATGGAAACATCCTGGTGTGCCTCAGTGAAGGTAAAGCTATTGCTGGACTTATCTGCTTTGCATCCTTCTTCTCTCATAAGCACCAATTTCAAGTAGAGCACTTTAGGGTAATGAGTTTGGTAGAAGAGGTCCCTTGCTCCGGCATCTCTCTAATGGTATCAAATTAGAGTGAAGATGCTCAAATGTAGAAGTAAGAAACCAAGAACTGATGTTAATTTTCAAAATCACAGAGGCTAGCATGGGACAGGGAAGTTACAGAGGTATGTGGGAAGTTTGGATACTAAAGAGAAACATGGTAGTGCAGTGGAAATATGGGTCAGCTGTGAAACATATCATCAAGGGGTAGTGCCTACCACAGTTTTCTGTCAGAGGTTTTAGCAGAGTCCAGGATCAAGCTATTGAGTGTTAGGTTCACTTGAACTGTGGGTGCATACGTGTGCGCACGACGTGGAACCAAAACTGCAGCAGCTGATATAGCATCTAGAAGCTCAGATACCAACCCTTTTTTTAACAAGAAGGACTTTTCTACATTTTTTTATACTAATTTCAGAAAATCTGTCATAATCACTTTCTGATACTCTTTGTGCACCTATCTCTTTTGGATTTTAATCTGACCATACTTCCTTAGGTCCCAGATGAGAATGTCACATGAGTCTGGGTAGAAGAAACTTCTGTAAGGTCCGTATGTATTAAATTTGCTGCTACTTTTTGCCCGCTAACAAGAATATCCTGACAAACAAGGAAATTAGGCTGCTTTGATATGGTCCGGTTTTGATAGAACCATTAATGTAACTTGGTTTATCTTTCATGTACTTACAAACAGGTTGTATATTGCTTTGTTCCAAAATCATTCCAGATTTTCCGGAGTCTGTCAAAGATACCATGACCAGGTTTTAACTCTTATCCCTGAGAAAGTTATCCATTTACTCTTAATCAGTCTTGTGAGATCTCAAGCTAATTGCTGAAGATTCATTGAGTCCCTCAGATAGTTTAAGGTTATTTTTTTAAGACCTTGATGACATGCACACCTGCAAGTTAACTAAATGACCTTGATATTTTTACTGTCTTCTGGAGTCTCTTTTTATCTGTTTCTTGTAAATGTATCATGGGTAAACTACCTTTTAAGTTGGTCTCAGTCACTGTTAGTTAATTAATATCCCCCTTCTCTTTTCCTCTCACTGAAGAGTACTTTAGCTTAAGAATTACTTTCTGCTATTTCAAGCAGTCTGCATATTATTGCAAGCTTTTTCTCTTGTAGCACGTCTAGCATCTGGAGCGGCCTTGCTTCCATCTATGTTTCATCAACTCCTCTTTTTCTTTTTTCTTTATTTGTTTTTGGTTGGTTGGTTGGTTGGTTGGGGTTTTTTTCTATTTTTTTTTCTTTGTTTGTTTTGTTTTGTTTTTTCTCCTAGATTCCCTGGAAAGCTGTTTATGGCTTCTCTCATTACTTTTTGCTTTATTTCCCTCTTTCTTTTACTATGGTGCTTTTAAACAGTCTTATTTACCATAATGGATTGCAATGGTTTGGAGGTTTTTTCGTCATGGTGGATAACAGGATAAAGCTGTACTGCCTGCCTGCTGTACTTTCGCTTCAGGTCTGGAGATGTCTCTCCCTTCTACGTGCATAAAGGTTAATATTAAACATAGAATATATCAGACAGATTTCACTGAAGGAGCATCTTAGCTGAATTAGTAAAGCTACCAGTGTTCTCACATGAGGCAATCTCACACGAGACAACCAGAATGGGAGAAAGAGAACAATCTGGGAAGCCCTGATTCTGAGAGATGCAGAGATGGGGCAAACTGTTGCTCTGCCTGAAAAAGAAACATTCTTGAGAGAAGAAACAGATGAAATAAAAATACTGGAGTTGAAGGGAAAACCACGCAGAGCATACTGTGAATCAGGCAAAATCATGTATAGTAATCAAGTATTCCAAGTCAGGGGCATACCTGAGCTTGCGTCTTGAGGAAAGCTAAGGTAATTTGAATTTCTCTCAAATGGGGGTGAGATGCAACTAGTGATTTCTTTACAATGGAACATATGGTGGCACATGCTGCTTCAGGAGGGGAAATCCTGAACATAATAGAAAGGGAAGAAGCTCACACGTTGCAAATTGGCCTTGCTAATAGAAAGAATGGGATCTATGAAGAGAGATAACTTAGTTTTGAAATAAAGTCACCCACTGTAACAGGTGCCAAAAGCACAGTGCACACATTGTCTTATATTGTCCCATTGTTATGTGCTTTATGAACACAGAAATCAGAATGCTCTCTTAGCTTTGACTAAATAAATATGGTTTATTTCTCATGTTTTAAGAGCCAGCTTAAAGCTAGCAAAAAAACAGACTAGTTTCCTGGAAATTTCCCACATGTACTTATGCAGGTATGCTTTTTCCATTTTCAGTGTTTCCTTACTTCCCTTTGGACTTGGATCAATGTCCCCTACAGTGAATCTAGTTTAAAATCATCACGTATTTTGCATTAATTACACTGCAGTTATCAATGTCAAGTTTTTAATTTAATTTTCTTTTTTTTTGAAAAAAAAAGGAGAAAAAATAAAGCACCTAGAGGAGAAGCTCTGCAGCAGTCTGCATACAGACAAAATTGCTAAAAGGCACCTAGAAGGCTCTAGGAAATATCTCTTGGCCTAAGTTAATTCTGCTCATTTGCAGTGAATTCACACCATCAGGAGCCGAACAAGGGACACGTTTTTAAGCAACTCCTTAATGAAGTTCTTAAGCAAGTGACTAATAGGGAAGTTGGAGCTTGCACAGGCTGACATTTGGTGACACATTGTGTGTCAAGGTAACACTAAGTGCTAGGCTACTATGGAGAGGAATAAAAAGCTTGTAATGAGGGATATGTAAAGCCCCTTTCTTTCTGGCTTACTGGAAAATCTCACAGCGTGACAAATGCCTCAAACAGGTATTATCAATTTATTCATTCTATTCAGTCAATAACATTGTCCAACAACTTTGGTTCTGAATCTAACACCTGCCCTGGTTAATCCTATTTTTGCTCCCTGAGTAGGCTGAGGGGATTTGCAGAAAAAGTCTATATGAATGCCTGTGTTTGCCAAACCAATGTTTATTTTCCATGAGACCTTTCTGTAACTTTAGCTTAAATGCTGCAAGAGGGGGTTTGCTGTAAACCCTTTACCAAACAACAGCGCATCCAGCCAGTCAGCTGACCAACAGAAAAAGCCCACAGTCTTTTAACAATAATAAACCATGGTTGAATAAAATTAATTTTAAATATGTAAATATAGACTGTAGAATACTGGATTTCCTCATTCATATACATGCATATTTTAATGAAGTGTGAATCAAATACCTCTTTAGCAAGTCATGTTGCATATTCTACAAGAAAGAATGTCTGTATTTCTGCCTGTTATAGAGATTGTAAAACCATTTTGCCTAAACTGAAAGCATTCCATTCCATATCTCCTGTGGTGTTAAAAAGCTGTTTTAATGTGTTTTTCCAGGTGCTATTTACAGAGCAGGTATCACTAGGAGGGAGAGCAAAAGCAAGAACAACAATAAAAACAAAGGTAGGAGACAGAAGACAAAAAATTAGAGAAGAGAGAAAGAAAACACAGGGACGGATAATACTGTGCAAAACAAAGAACTAAATCAGGATTCATTTGCTTCTGAATACCGGAACCCAAGCAGAAGGTAAATCTCACTTTCATTGCTTTGTGCATTGAAAATATTGCTTATATATATGGGAATGTCCTCTCAGAGTCTCTACTTCAGACTACCTTTGAAATTTAACGTTAGACTTCTGCCTGGAAGTGGTGTGGGGTTGTTTGTTTGTTTGTTTTTCAGGTGTCATTTATTGATTTATTTGATTTTTTCCTAACTCTACGTTACATCTACACCTGTGATAGGTGTCTGGTTTACTCTGTGGGAACACCATTATTTACAAGTTTTCTTCCTGTGCTGTGGCTGCTATTAACACTGAGTGGGAAACAAGGTCTTTTAGTTCCCAGCAGCCATAGTAGCTTAGCATTCTGTATTTGAGTTCAGTACAGCCTTTATGAAAGGACACACTTCTGCATATCATGGAGACAGAGAAGATGTAGAAAAAAACAACAAAAATTGGTTTGAGATCCCAGCCTCCAAAATGTCAAGGTGTTGGTATTCCTGTTCAGATTCCTTTTTTTTTTTTTTTATACCATGTGGACTGTCCTTGGAACATAAGGAATGATTAAGGTGTTTGGTGGCTATTCAGTAGCCAGGTTGTAATGACCATTATCCCTCAAAGCTGGCCATTATCCTCTGGCCAAATAGGAGGAAGGATGGTTTAAAACCAGTCTGATTCTGCCTCTGAATAATGAGCAATTTGTCCCAAAACTCAGAAAGATACTTCACCAAAACTGTGTACCAAACCTCAGCAGTCACAATATCCCCCCCTAGTTGCTCTCGCAGTAGATATGTGTCACCCCAGGGTAAATGGTAAAATAATGAGTTAGCCTGAAAGGAACAGTTTCTAAGAAAACAGAGCAAGCTGATGATGGACAGCAAACCAAGAATCTATTGGCAGCAGCCCCCTGAGGTGCTCTGAGATCTAATTGTCTTTAGGGCTCAGCTCTAAAGAAACTTTTTAATCCCTATGAGAAGTTCCCTCTCCTCAGATGACATCTTACAAAACACTTCTTTGGAGTGTTAGCCAAAGTTTGTGCCACAATGGCCATAGGTCTGCCGCCTCAAACCTGTTTATGGCTGTCCTTGTGAGGAATGTTTCCTGAGCTTCACTTATTTATGGTTTTCTGTTTCACCAAGTTAGGAATTTCCTTTCTTTCTTTGCTGGTTCCCAATGGAACATAAAGTGCAGTATCTGTTAAAAGAATAGTTTCCAAGCAGTTCGAACCTAATGCTCAGTGGATATTTTAATTCACCATTCAACCAACAACTGAGGATTGTTAATGACCTAATACAAAATGCAGGAAGCAGTAGGCAATGGAAGAGCAGTTCTCACCAATTTTCTCAGCTTCTGGCTCAGTCTCCAGTGCTTACCCTTTCATTTGCTTTCTTGCTATCACGGTCAGTGTTCTCATTGACACTCTCCTGGGTGAGCTATTGTAGAATCATATTGATCATAAACATATCCCCTCCTCAACCTCCTCTCCCCTTCCAAAAAAAGGCCATATGAGCAAGGACAGCTGGTAGCATAGCTGATTGGATCAATGTCAGAGAAGAGCTCACTGTCCATTTCACTTTCCAAGAATTTGCAAACACTGACCAGGAACAGAAACACTAGAGAAAGGTTGTATCTGAAGACAAAATGAGTCAGAAGCTCTGAAACAAGATGAAAAGGAAGTGTTATTGAAAGTTGAGAGCATGTTTTTCATTAAGTTTATGAGGGAACCTGAGTTACTGGGTAAGTTCCAAAGACTCCTGTTATGATATCTTTGGGAAAGAGAGAAGGATAGAGGCAAAAAATAGTAGTTTTGCAAAAGCAAATTAATCCTAGTGCAATAACTTACAGACATCACTGACATATCAATGTTTCTTGCCCACTGAACACCATGAGTTTCTTGGTCACTGAGGACAGGGCTTGATACCTGTTATTTGTATCCTCACTTCCAACTTGTGTTTAACATAACGAAGTCCTGTTTGGCTAAAGATGCGACAAATATACATCTGTGCCCAAATTCAGGACAAAAACATTCTCCTTTGACGTCTGATTAGAAATAAGCAACAGAGACAGAGGAACAAAATATATTATGGTAAAATACAGGCTTTTCACAGCCTAAGACCAGCTTGTTTCACCCCCTCTGTGTGCAAGCCATATTCCAGGTCAATGTGTGGTACCCCTTCCATAGCTATGATTGAATTGGTCAGTCTAGAGTGTATTAATCTGAGTGGCTGAGTGTGCTATTTTGTGATTAGCATTGGGCAAGAGTAGCTTTGTACATTGGGGCTTGAAAAACAGGCAGTTCAAGCACATGATTAGAAATAACTGGTCGCTGTAAGAAGCAGGACCTCCACAGAACAATTTCAGGGATGAAGACAGTGTAGCCTTGAATTATTCTATAAAATAAATCTGAAAACACCAGGATTGATGGTGAAAGGCAGTCTCAGATTAAGTTTTTAAATTATTTGAACATGTTTTCTTTCTTTGGTCATGTTTATCTGAATGTCTGTTTTCTGAGAATAAAGTTAAACACAAGAAGTCATTATGAGACAAAGAATAGTATAATCCCTTTTGTTCAGAATTTTTTCCTATATGAAATGTCAACTACATAGTCACATCTAAGGAAAATTCTGCTGATGACCAGTTCTTTCCTACGAAACATGACTGAATTTAAATAAAAGCAATTTTGTCTACTTTAGAACTTCAATTCCTGTTGTAAATGCCCAGCACCTGTTTGGATGGAATATGTGACAACACGCTGAACAGAAATGCAAGTGTCACTTGGGATTCATGCCTATTAGTGGGCTTAATACTTTTTGGGTTTGCTGAGCAGTTGTAATTTCCTAATTCTATTAAGATCTAGCATACTCTTTAGTGTGAAGATCCATGCCAATAGGGATGGCATTTGGCTTCATTTTAAGAAATTCCATTGGATTTTAAAAAATGCTATGAGTCTGTTTAGTATCTGTAATTAATTCCGCTTCTTTTCATGCACTACTTTATGGAATTGTTTTAGAATATCCTTGTGCTGTGTTTGGCTCTGGACAGAGCACTGTAGTTCATTGTGGCATCTTGTGTTTCTAACAGCTCCCTGGATATGCTCTGTTTTGTTATACTTAATTGACAGGTTGGTAATTTACAGCCTCTGGGTCACCTGTGACTTGCAATTTTGTTTCACAGAGCCTGTGGCAGACAACAATTTTATTCTGGGTAGCACCAAGGTGCATGTTAATAGAAGGTTTATCAAAGGCAAAAATGGATGAGCAAAAATGTCCTCTTTGTAATCAAATGCAGCATTCAAAGGGGCAATAATTACAGGAAAATAAAAGTTTTGATTTGTGTACCCCTGTGTTTAGATGTGGAGCAGGAATTTCCAAATATAATCTCCATGTTAATTTAGACCAACTTTCTTTCTGCTGTGGGACTAAAAATCTGACATTAAAGGGACTTCTGGGATGGCCCTGAAGCTATTAGCTGGTACCATAATAACAAATGATAATGGCTCTGGTGGCTATCAGGTTGTGTTGCCATACCTGTGTCTCTGTGATTGTTCCTTCTGAGGACGAGATCTGCTGTCACTGCTACCTGGTAAGGAAGATATATGTTTAGCATAAATCATAAAATCATAGAATCATAGAGTAGGAAGGGTTGGAAAGGTCTTTAAGATCATCCAGTTCCAACTCCCCTGCCATGGGCAGGGATACCTCACACTAAGCCATCTCACCCAAGGCTCTGTTCAACCTGCCTTGAACACCATCAGGGATGGAGCATTCACATCTTCCCTGGGCAAACCATTCCAGTGCCTCACGACCTTAACAGTAAAGAACTTCCCTTATATCTAATCTAAACTTCCCTTGTGTAAGTCTCTCTTCAAATAGTCATGGCACAAGAACTTTCTACAGATATAAAGATCTATGGCAAGATGCGTCTCCAGTGGGTGAAAAGGGTAAAGAAATACCCATTATTTTCTGAAGTCAATACTGGGAAAGCAGAGCCACAAATACTGGTGTTTGTCACCATGAAAAGCACATGTAGAAACAGTCAAATCCCAGTAGTGCCAGAAGGAACAGCCAAACGTTGTGAAACTTCAGGCCTGACTGGGGGTTTCACATACCCCCAGACTGTATTGTGGTCAAAGCAATTATCAGCTGTTTACTAAATGACTTTCCCTCTCAGTTCTCTGTTTTCTTTCCCACGTCCCCACACTCATCCCTCACAGCAAACCCCTGCAAGGGAAGCTGACTCCCCTGCACAGACTCCTGTATGGGTTTCAGGTAACAGCAGAGCAGTAGGAAAGAACTCTCAGGGCTGAAACACAGCATCTTCCTCTTCAATGACCACATGAGAAGGCATTTGTAGAGCAAATATTGTGATAAGGACTGGAAGCTTTCTATTTAGTCCATGCTGCTCAGAGAAAGAACGCCTATTATTTTTTCCACAAAATTTCTAATTGTGGTAATGGTTACAACTTCAACAGATGGTTTAATTGATAGAAAAGTCTCCATGAAAATTAAAACATCACAGGTCTTTTTAAGAGGTAACTGTCACTAGCAGATGAGAATTAGGAGAAAACCAAGTTTATTTCCTCAGCACCCATCCAAACATTTCTTCTCTCTATTGCAACAGTTCTAGAAGTTTCTTAATCTCTTGACTTTATCCATTGTCCTCATCTGAAACCCTTGGAAAGACTGGCACCTCTCTTTCACATATTGGTCTTGTTTTTTCTACAGTGGTGCTCTTTTCTCCATTTGTGGGTTTCAAAGCAGAGCCCTATAACTATCTGTGCTCAGGGCTTGAAAACAGACAGTTTGGTGCATTGCAAATCAGTTTCAAACTCCATTTTGTTAGAAGCACCCTTGGACTGCAAGTTATAAATAATTCCAACAATTCTAAACATCAAGAATGCTGTGAGTTATGAGCTTTTCATCAGAATAACATGCAGGATCAATAGAAACAGAAGGTGTCTAGATAAGCACATTTCATAATTACTGCTTAGATCTGCATAAATCAATTTACTAGCACACTTCAGGAAAAAGTTCATTTTTTTTAGCTGTATTAAAATAATGGTATCTTGATAGAAGGTTACATCCCATCTACCTTTTAATAATACCTCTTAAGAAAATTTAATTTCAACTTCTAAAGGAGCTACATTAAATATCAATCCTGTATAAATGGATCTGACACATTTATGGTTCATTATTTTATTTTATTCCATTCCCTCCCCCAAAGGAAATGAATCAATCATTTGGTACTCTTCATCTTACTCTTTCTTGTGCAAAGCTATCTCCTTGAAATAATCAGGCTTCTCTGACAATCAGTTAATAAACAGACACTTATATACTCTTTTCTTGCAGCCTAATAGGCAGGCAATGAGGTTGAAAGACACTGCGTAGTGCACATTGTACTTGTTCTTTTTCTCAGATTAATTTAATAAACTCTCAAGCTCTCCAGTGCTTTAAAGAAGATTTATTTCAACAGTCTACTCCGTCAGTTAAAAACAAGATATAAAAATTCAGCAATTTAGATGAAAAGATTCTTATGTTGATAGGTTTGATTAGTCTTTCTTGGAATAAGTCCCATTTGCTTGGATTCAAAACAGAAAACATCACTGTATCATTCCACGTAGAACTGACCAGGAATGTGACTAGTTTATCCAAGGAATTTTTATTTATAATAAGTTATTTTCATTAGTGTGTTGTGTTAGGAAGTGGTTGTGTAAGACTGGGGAATAATAAAGAGTAAATATTTCTTTAAGTGTAAAATTATGATGTAGACAGATTTGTCAGTTCTTTGTAACCTTCAAATGTTTAAAACACTTTAATAAAAAGAGTAATCCAAGATGTCAAAGAAGCTGAAAATGGGATCAAATAAAATAGGGGTTTCCCAAAGGTAGATCACAGAAGACTAAATCAACAGCTGTATTTGATAAGGGAATTTTCCTTCCTGAAAAGACAGGTGTTCTTGCATTAAAAAAACTTCCAAACAAGAAAAAGTGTAGACAAGTAAAAGAATGGGGGAAGATTACAAAAAAAAAAAAAAAAAAAAAAAAAGAGGTATTATGATGTAGGAATAAGAAATTAAAAGACAAGAACCAATGTTGAAAGGAAGTGTATGAAGCTTGAAAAAGATAACTAATACAGTTTGTAAAAGACACATTTTGTAATTGATTATACCTAATATTTTCAACTATAACCCTTTATTAACACACTCCCACTTACTTCTTAGACTAATATGCTGATGAAATGAAGATGGAGAGTATTATTAATACAGATGGTCAGGTTATCCTACAGAAAGAATTTGGGGACTAGAGTCTTAACGTTGAGAGGGAATCAAGAATATGAAATGTATTATAAAAAAACCACATGTTAAATGTATGTGTTTAGAAACTAAGAATGAGAGAAAATCTAATTTTTCTGCTGGAAACAGCACAATTAGGATAAGAATACTCTCAAGATTCAAGTACACATCTCTCTTGACTGTCAGCCAAAGTGGTGCTGCACACTAAAAAGTCAAACGCAATCCTAGGTAGTATGGAGCTAGGTATCAATGCTGTTATACAGAGATTTTTATCTAGTCCAGGATATGAGTAGTTCATGGAGTTTTCCTTTTATTCATGTGCAATACAAGAAAAATAAGGCTGTGTTATTTTCTTCCTTCTTTCATTCTGGATTCAAGAAGTGAAATAAGCTATTTCACTGAGGCTCTTTCACAGCTAAATTCACAGCTTCTTACCCTGTGTGAGGTGTTTGGTGTTAAACTAAACTTTGCCTCCTTGTACAGTATTCTTCACAAATGAGAAATCCTCAGAGGAGGAAGAGAAAGAAGGTCTCAGGTGCTATATTTTGTCCTCTGGCTATAGTGCCTTCGCAGTCTTAGGTTTTGGTTTGGCAGAGTTCATGTGGTGTTTTTATGTGTGCTAAATATTTCTCAGGATCAAGAAAGAATCAAGACCATTAGATAAATGTCAGGAAAAATCTATTAATTCATAAAATAAGAACAGAGGCTGAAAAGACCCAAAACATTGAACAGCACTCTTTTTTTTTTTTTTTTTTTATGATCTTTCTTTTTGTCTTTGCCTGCCTGCCTGTCTTTCTCCTACTTTTCACATTAACTGCTAAAAGCAAGGAAATAAGAATCTTATCAAATCTCCCTGCAGGTATCTGGCTATGGTTTGCAACTAATATTTACAGGTACATATAAACTAGGATTAAGAGTAATAGTTCAGACTATTCTTCTTCTACTCATGTCTCTTGGCAACATATTGTCCTGAGTCTCCCTGACATCGCCTATGGCATTAAGAAATAATCAAGTTAAAATTGAGATTGGCAGGAAAAGCGATGTGTTACTGCCTTTGGGGTTATTTGTTCATATTATTATTCCAGTGGAGTTTGGCATGCAATTGGATTAGGCCTATTTCCAGTCAACCAAAGTTGAAGTATAGCTTACGAGTTGCAAGGCCCCAGTTGAGCTATGAGCTGTATGGTTTTTTTTTTCTAAAGGCTTCTTGAGGAAACTGCAAGATGGAGATAGGAATAACTAAAATTTGTAGTTAAGTCACTTAGAAGGGTGCATGCTCAGCTTGCTCCAAATCTTAAAAGATTATCTTTAAATTATCATTCAGAAACTTCCTTATCATTCAGTAACAGACTCTTCTCTCTTGCTACTTTGAAAAAGTTCTTGAAGAAATGCTCTTCTAAAGATTTACATGCTTCTTTCAAATAAGGAAACAACATGTGTGTATATATACATAGTGTCCTCTATGAGTATATCCTGACACCTTTAAAATGCACATATTTTCGTATGACCCCTTTGAGGCAGGCAGAAGGAAGACATCCAAGACACTGCTTGTGAAGCCTTGTGTGCTTGCAGTAATGGGGAGCTCTGGAAGAGCTGTTTCAAGCAT
>JBCJKH010067725.1:0-14846 GCA_039877255.1 Loriculus beryllinus | reverse complement strand
GCATACTATCCCTATGAATGGGTCCCTCATGTAATAAACATAACATGCAGGAACCTCAGCTAATGTAAATGAGATTGGTGGTTCTGCTGATTTACACCAGCTGAACAGTCACCCATATGTTCAGTAGTAAATATTTGTAAGATCAGCCCATAAATAATGTTTTATTTGCAAGTGAACATGGACACCACCATCCAGACTCTAAATGAAGCTTAACACATGAATGCTGAAAAGGTTTCTCCTGCAGAGACAACTATGAAAATATATTTTTGAAAACAAGTTGATGTTACTGCCAACTTCCTTTTTCTGTCTTTTCCTTTCATGCAGAAACATCAATACATCTTCAGTATGAAAAGAAATTCCTGTAAGTTTCTTTTGTCCCCCTATTCCTGATTGAGTTTTTTAGTAATCTAATGTTTGTGACTTAGGATCACTTAGAGTAAATGTAGTCTCCAAAGAACCAATGCTGGGTCAGGATGGGAGCACTAACTTACTATCCATGTTGGATTATAGCTCTTGTTTCCAGCTCCTCCATAACTGTGATACAGTAGGATGTGAAAACAGTGACCAGACGTATGTTCACACCTTATGAGATGGGAAATACTCTTACCCACGTGCAGGCAGGGAAGTTAGGCAAAGAGATTCACTGCACAGTTGTGCAGTTTCTTTGAGTCTCAAGAGTGCAAGCCTGGTAGCGCTTGGCATTCGCCCATCAGATTGGACCTGCATCCTAAGCCGTCTGTGGATCTTGGCCTGAGTTTTCCATAGCCTCAGTGGATACCTGTTTAGCCTCAGTGGATGCCTCTTTGAAGCAGGTTATGGGCCACAAGCTTTTCTAGGCCTTGGTTAGGTATCTTTTATGTACACAGAATCCTCCAGCATCACACCAGAGCTGATCATGGAAACGTTAGCTGAAACTTGGGAACAGTAAACACTCTAGAATGTGAAATAATCAAATTAGCAGCTATGGAAGATGAACAACAGCATGATTATTTCCCTTTACTAAGGTTTTCTATCCTCAAACTTTTTCCAGCCTTTCTGGTTTCATGAATGCAAACAGCTCAGGACAGTGTTAAAGACACTGCAGAGTGTCAGTCAAACCATGGTTCAGCAATGAAGTGTTTGTGATTATGATAGCTAAAGCATTGCAATAATAGTTTGAATATCAACTATTTAAATACCCCTTTTCAGCACAATAGATTAGCTCATACAAAATTCAAAATTAAGTAAAATTAAAAGAACTGCTGAAAAGGAAAATTAAAAGCCAACAAACCTGATAAAAGTGAGGAAATTTCCAGATAAAATGCTTGCAGGCACGTAGGGTATATCCTCATGCAAGCCAGGTTAGGGGAGTTGAGGCTTCTTCTGAAGCTTCCCAACCTTCTTTTCCACAATTAAATTAATACAGTGTCCATTGCATCTCTTGGGATTATACTGAGACTGGATAAAAAAATAGCAAAATGGCATATTGGTCTTAACCTCCCTTGTTCAGGAACTTTTGATTCTTGTACTCTGGCCTTAAATGCTTCTCGTTCTTAAAAATATATTATTAATTAGTTCTTTTAAACTTAGGTTTCAAAGCTCTTCTTCACCCATCTTGTCCATGTGTAGACTTTTGCATGTGTGAAAAAGAGGAAAATTAGTGTGTATAAAGTATTTCTGTAAAAAGCTGACTGTGTTGCAAGTCTTCTAAGAATGTAAATTAACTCCATGTTAAGAAGGTAATACAATTTTAGAGGGCAGTGACCCAATTCTCATTTAAGTTTGCACTACTTAGTATTATGTAACAGTAAAAAAACTTTAAATATGATGCAAGTAATTTCTTGTCTTTAAAATATATTGGCATAACCTACATTAAAAAAAAAGACAATGAATCCAGAGATATAAAATTGCAAATAATCTTTACTAGAATTTCTATTAAAAGAATGATATCATTTTTAGTTTCTTCCCTCTCTCCACAAACATAATTTATCTTTTCTAAATTTCATATTTGTAGCCCTTGATAGAAAATGGAGCTTTTTTACCATATAGGAGAATGATGGTCAATGGTAAAACATCTACCAATAGCTTCTTTTCTCATGTTGCTTTGTTTGACAAGTAAAGTGATTTTTTCTGTAATGTATATGATATCATGCAGGCAGATGTCAACTGGTCTGTTCTTTTCTTATTTGGTCTGCAAATAGGAAGCCTTCATTTTCCATGAGGCTACAGTTACTAAGGGAAAAAAGCTTAAAATATGTGGAGATAGTGATGCAAATAAAGTGAAGTTGTGTTTGCATATTCTAAACTGTTACGAGTTTGGAAAGCATGTAGGCATGCCTACTATGGAAGGTACATGCATCCAGAAACCTGAGCCATTCAGATCAAGATGCATACTTCCCTTGCTGATAAAAAGTGTTGTGGTTTTTCCACTAACTAATGTGGCTTCTGAGTTCTAAGTACTGAGATCTAAATGCTATAGACTGAAGCTGATTTCATTTCACATGATCCACTGAGCAGCCATCAGATGGTTATCTGTGCTGTAGTTAAAATTTGTAAGTGAACTATTTTCAAAGTCAGAATATCAAAGGGTTTTTCACAGCCTTCAGAGAGATTTAAACTTCAAGTATTATTTTATTTTTGCTAGCCTTGAAGTGGATCCAGAACCTCAGTTGTTAACTTGAAACTGGTTTCTATAGTTCAGAAATGTTTCTGAAACTTTACATGGTAATAAAAATGTCTTACAACCTCAAGTATTAAATAAAACACTTTTTTTTATTTTCCTTGTTGGCCTGGACCAAATACGAAACCTTATGCCACATGTTGAAAATGGTTTCTTCAATTTGAAGTGTTATACTACGCTATTACTTGTAGCATTTAATTAAAATGATCGCATTCATTAGAATCAAAGAGGTTACAGATGGAAAAACTATTATAGCACTGAGCACATCCCCCTGTTAAAGCTGCAATGTTACATAGCCACAAGGCGGTCCATATTACTTTGTACTACCTCTGCTATTAAAAGAAAAAAGTAAGTAACAGTTTCTTTGTTAATCTGCATGATAAGATTGCTGTGTTACCAAATCCGTTAAGGTTTGTTTATTGGTTTTGTTTTGTTTCCTTTTTAACAAATTGCCAGGGTGTAAAATGTAGTTCTGGGGAAAAAAAAAAATAAAATAGTGATGTACATTGTGGAAGTGCTTGGCTCCAAATAGTATTTTAACAGATATCATCAGAGTGCTCATACACCTCAAAGATAGGCCCATGCTACAGAATCAGTATCAAAAATCAGTCTTTTTTGAAGTATGTGGATTTTTAGATCTTTGGCATTGGTCAATGTTCAAATAAAAGTTAAAATGGTTAAGTAGACATTCAAATATGTTTCATCAGATAACCTACATATTTATTATTTGATAGATATTTTATTATCAGCTGAATATATTTTAAATAGAAATCTGTATAACATTAAATGCAGCATAAGTAAAACATTAATATTCTGATACGCTTTGTTTTATCATAGATGTTTCTAGAGGTATGCAAATCATTTATTGCTGAGCACTTCAGTTTTATCCCCATCAGAGAAACTTAATTCAGTTACTTCAGATTTGCACATGTGGAACTGAAAAGAAATTGGGGACCTTTTGCACTTTTCATTATACCTCTAATTACATTTGTAACATACAATTTTCATTACATAAATATTTTCCTTGAACTAACATTTCTTTTTACATTAAATTAAAGCAGATGAGAATGTGAGCCAGAAAGCCTTGCAGTAAGAATTTGCTTACGGAGACGTGCTTTGCCCTAATGTAAGCTGGCTCAGCCCAGAGGGCTACTCTGGTATACTGGTATATCTCCTTCAACCACACAATTCCCTTTCCCTGTCTTGTCTTGTGCAAGCCCAGAGCCTAGTCTGTTATGCTGTGGTCTCCTCCAATAACTGAAGTGTTATTGAGGACAGGTGCTGAAGTTATACATGCCCTCATGTTGCTTTGCTGTAATCTGTACTGTACAAAGAGTACCTTTGGGTTCAAGGTAATCACTTCCTACTCACATGAGCCACCAACTGGAAACATCTCATAGCTGACAGCCTGTCAATGAACACAGCCCATAGCCGTGGCAGAGGCTGGCTCTGCGTTAGGTGTCATTGAAGTCCCAGGTCGAATTAGCAACACTGAGCTCAGTACTCCATTTGTTGTCTTGTTTCTTCCCCGCCCTGGGCGGTTGTGTTTCTCAGCAAGCTCCTGTGTTCTGTTGCTGGTTAGGTGAGGTCTGAGCTAGGACCACATGAGCTGCTTGTGAACTGTGCACAGTTCAAGAGCCCTGGGTTTACTAATCCCCTTCTGCTGTTTAGACCACATGGAATAATAATTTAATATTAAAATACCTCCAGATATTTTATTATTTTTTTTTTTAGCTATAAGCAAAATATTATTTAACCGGAACAAGAGTACCTGAATTTATTTGTGTAGACCTGCAGTGCTTCTTTTGCTGGGGTCCAAAATAATAGTATTTGAGTCAAAGTCTCCTGGAGAGCATGTAATGTACAGTGAGGTGGTGGTTGAGCATGCTTTGTTATTGTGAAATTTACCTATGTCACACCAGAGAGACTGGAGCAGGGGAGAGATTACGCACAGTGTTTGAAGAAAAGAAAAGGTAATACATTTTGCAAATAACACCTCTCTGTGGGGGGGTTTAAGTGCATTCTACATATTGGTTAGATAATACGAACTGAAAGTAACTTTTCTTATCTTTGTGGTCAAGGTAGAATTGAGCTTAGGAGACTGTGGAAGAAAAATATAAGAAGGGAATAAACATTTTATATGAAATTAAACCCAATATGATTGAAGCTGCAGGGAAAATAAGCAGTTAAAAATATAATAAACAGTCTTGAAGTCTTTAAATTCCCACAGGAAGGAATTGTTCTGTTGCAGGAATTCGGTATTATTAAGTGGAATTCACCCGACAGGGCAGGAAATCCCCTGTAGGACAAGCAGAAGTTTAAAGCTCAGGGCTGTGTATTGAACTTCCACTATGTGCTTTTCTGCTAAAGAGAGATTATTAAAGTAAGGGAAAGATAAGGCAACAACACTTTCTTTTTATCCAGGCATGCTATGCATTCTGCTTTTGCCCCTCATTAGTGGACTTATCACTTGGTTGGCCGCTGTGGAATTGGAAATATTTCCTTCTTACTGAACAAAATGAAAAAGAGAGGAAAAAAGGGTCCTGCTGAGAAAATACAGTAGGATTGATTAAGAAGTACAGTGAGATGAGTCTGTGTGAACATTCAGGTGCAAAGCCAGTGCTGATATAATGTATGAATGGGACAAATATGCACTTGTTGGGCTTGGCCCTATCTCAGTGGGTGTCATAAGCTTTTGGTGCAATGGTAGTGGCTGGGACAGGTATCATACATGCTAATACATTTGTGTGACGTATTTGTTAGTGCATCTAATGGCATTACTGTTGGTAGAAGAAGCTGTTGTAGACTTTGAAATGACAGGGTAAAAATGTCCCAGTGCAAGCAAGGGACTCTGCAACAGGAAGAAGCAAAGGCCAGAGAAAACATCTGTTACAAAGAGTAATACAGGGGATGGAGAAAATAGTGTGGTAGGCAGAACCTCATATTCCTTGCTGCCAAGCATACTGAAAAGAAGCTAACATGTTGGATTTCACCCTCTGCCCTTCGATAGGAAATAAAAAACAATGTAATCTGCCACAGCTGTAGAAAGTATCAGCAGAAAGAAAACAGGTATAGGAATGGTGCTTCAAATAGCTGAAATACAAAAGCCTGAGACAGATACCTGCAGAGGAAGGAAGGGCAGAGTCAGTAAGACACAAATTAAGTCCATGTCTGTAGAAGGACTTAGGAAGGTTAAGGCAAATCAACTGAAATTGATTCTGCCATGTGGATTATCTCATTCTGGAGTAAAGCAGCCATAAAGCTTAGCTGCATTTCACACAAGGGTGAGAAAACTGTATCTTACACATACTGACTTCATACTTTCAGCTGAGCTGCCTTTCCTGAGTGTTCTGTAGCCATAAAATACCACGTATAACTTCAAGTCATTCCTGGAGGAAGTGTCACAGGTAGCAATGCGACAGGCATAAAGGGTATGCAAATCGCCCAATTAGATGTAACCTGCCATTGAAGAAACAGTTGCAACGGTAACAAAATGCAGCACAAACCATCAAGCAATGTGAGAATGGCAATTCAAAATCTGTCTTACAAATACATATAGAATATACTTGACTTTTTGATTTATTCATTGGGGCAGTGGAATTCTTCAGGAACTCCTGAAAGCTGCAGTGCTGAAACATAAAGTACTCTCTCTAATAAGGTGTGATGGATAGGGATGTAGATAAGAAAAGTGTCTTTATTTCCTAGCTCCAGTCATACGGAGCATGCAAGGATTAGTTATAGATTTTTCACCCTGAACTGCAGCTCAGGTCAGTGTCAGTTTAGTGGAGACTTACACTGTGCATTGTCTGCTTTTTCATCAGTATAGTTTTGAAAGCAATATATAACCATGGGAGTGTATTTAAAAATTAAGTCACTGGTCTCTAAATAACAAGTGTAAGTGCATTAGATTACAAGCACTCTTGTCTCCCCCAGATTTCCTTCAAATATCAGAGGGAAATGGCAACACTCAGCATATTTCTAAAGGTGTGGACCATCATTCAGCTTCAGACTGAGTATCTTTATTTTATTCTGTCTAGCATGTTGCAGCTAGATTTATCTCCTGTGCTCTGGCCATTAGGAGGAGTGTGTGAATGTGTTTCTTCTCTGCCCTGCAAAAAATCTCACCCGCCCAGTAGTGAGAGAAGTAAATTGTTCCTTCTCTTTGAAGCTTCATATCTGTTCACCACTGTGGTATCTGGCCACTTTCTGGAAGTGAACAAAGTGTCGCAAGTAAAACCTGGTGTGGGGGTTCACTTGCCTTTTTTCATTTTCTCCAATAACTCTTAAAGAAACAAGTACCTTCTGCATCAGCCCATACTAATATTTTGTCAGAGACAAGGTTAATGCAGAAGGGGTGAACTCGTGTTCCTTCTAGCTTTTGGAAGTCTCACTGATGTGTCTTGCTCACATCCTGGGGGTTAACATGGCTCCTAGATTTGGTGTTGAGAAGCAATTCTTTCAGAGATCAGACCGATCAGTGCAGATATGGAGAGTTTGTTGTGCTTGGCCTGCTCAGTAGCAGGAGGTGAGGTACTTTTCCTAAAATCACCCAGCAGATCCATCAAGTAGATTCCTTCCTATAACAGAAATATAGGATGCCCATTCTTTGACTCTCCTTTCCTTCAGAGTATTATAATAAATCTTTATCTTTTGAGACTTGGTTTGGGTTGTTTTTTTTTTTTTTTTTTTTTTTTTTCTTTTTTTTTTTTTTTTTTTTTTTTTTTTTTTTTTTTTTTTGTAATTTTTAATTTTAAACTGCAAATCTTAAATTAGTCATAAGTTGGGAAGAAGTTTGTTATGTGTGGGTGTGGAGTACTTGTCCACAGAGCACTTCCAGACTAAGCGGCTATTATTACATGATTGCCTGAGATTTTGGGGGACTATTTGATGATCTGTGTGACCTCTTCTAATCATATTATAATCATTGTTGCTCTCTGCTTCTCCATGCTTTCTGATGGTTGCCATGGAGACATCCTACTCTCTCTTCATTCTTAAGTGGAAGAGCGAGCCAAGGCAGTGTCTCTGATCTCCCTCTCTTTCTCACCTTTCTCCCTCTCTCACACTTTCTGGTTGTCACTGGGAATCACATCAGCTCCTTTTCTTCGTCTCCAAAAGAAGAATTGATGCCCTCTTAGCGCCAGTATGTTCGTTCAGCATTTTTCACTGTTCCCTGGAGAGAAGCCTGGCAGCACAGACTGCATCCAGAGTGAGACTCGGCCAAAGCCAGGCTTGCCCTGCTCAGACTTGCAGATTACCCAGTAGCTGTGTAGCACTCCTTGAAGAGGCACAGTTTGAACACCAGTGATCCAGTGTGGGTGTGCTCGCGTGGAGCACCCCTTGCTGACAGTCCAGCAGCACGAATATTGGACGCTGTATTCATTT
Organism: Loriculus beryllinus; assembly: GCA_039877255.1. Classification (NCBI taxonomy): domain Eukaryota; kingdom Metazoa; phylum Chordata; class Aves; order Psittaciformes; family Psittacidae; genus Loriculus; species Loriculus beryllinus. The sequence goes on along the minus strand of JBCJKH010067725.1, from coordinate 6,805 downwards.
GCCATACCAATAATAAGGGAGTCTTGATCAGAATAATATTAGAATGTTTATGGTTAGTTCAGAATGAGAAAATCAGATACTTTCAAACACCACAGATTAAGCGTGAGTTGTTTCCAGGGAATGCATTTGGAGTGCATTTAAATTTGGTTTTTATTGTCTATTTTGTAAATTATATTCCTTTATAGGATAAATTGAGTGGATTAGGTACGGAATCATCTGTAATTAACTGGGTGCTAGCTATTTAGGAGTGCACATACAGCTTGTGTTATTAAACAGCATCATGTCAGATTTAATGGATGTCATTACAGAAGTACCTCAGGGATCTATCCTTGGACCATTGTTATTTATGATCTCTGTAAACAAACTGACAAGTCAGTGCACTGAGTGCAATGTTCATTTTTATTCTGATGACACAGTCATGTCCTGAGCTCCTACTTGCTAAGTGAACGTGAAATTGCCCTGTACATATTTTTGAGAGCTCAGCAATGGTTAATTCTCAATGAAGTTGTTTTAAGCTACACCAAGGCAGACATGCAGACTAAAGTAATGCTGTGCTGGGTCAGGCTACTGTTAGTGTTAAGCAGATCTAAAACTTCCACGCAATGGGAAAGGGAGGAAATTTATGAATCTCCTATTATATCCAAAATTGACAGATTCTGTTTTTCACGTAGTGTTCTTTTATAATAAAACATAAAAGATTTTCTATAGTATTTTATTATATCTGATATATTTTATTGATTGTATAAGTAGTATAAACTGTTAAATGTGAATGTGCAGAAGGGTTCAGAAATGAATTAATGCTAACATATTTCTATTGGTATTGGACTGGTTTGTAATTTTCTGATCATTTGGTGCTTTAGGGGTTTTTGTGTGTATTTTTCACCTCCTATTTTTACCAGAAGGAAAATCGTTGTGCTCCCTTTTCAGATACCTTTGTGAGTCTCTCCATGCTGAAAATCTGCTTTTGATAGTGCAAATTGCTTTTTATCCAATGATAGTGATATGACTTATATGGATCATCTGCTGATATATAGCTCTTGGGAGAGAAAGCCTGGAGGTTAGGCCCACATTCTGCCCTTGGGTTTGGATTAAGATTACCCTTGGGGGAAGGAGGCAAGTTCCAACAAGTCTTTATTTCCGCCTATAAATTGAACTACAAGACACCAGAGACAAAATGAGGAAGCTGAGCTAATGCTGCTGCTCTGGGAAATTGTGTTAGTGGCTCTGATAAAATCGAGGGTCTGACATGGCAAACAGAATTTAGTATACAATGAAAATGACTGAGGAGAATGGGTCAGAAGATGATTCATTCAATAGAAAGTAATCACCAGAGTATCATCGTAAGTTGCCTGTCCATAAGCAAATGAAAAATGACTGGTGTTTCTTTTATTTGCTCTTCTCTGCCTGATTGTCTGTTAATGGGTCACTGTACTGAGCTCAGGGCTGGAGGAAAGGTAGATAGGTAAGGAACTGCCTCATTCCTGAGACATCCCTCCTTGATGTGCAGTGTGTTTAGGATAGCTTCCATGCTGTGGGAATGACAGGAGCTGTGGAGCATGGGAGACAGCTGGCTATGCCTTTCCCATGGGTCTTCTGTGCCTCCTCTCCTTCACACACACATGCTCATCCCCGAGCACCTCAATGGAAGTGCAGAAGGCCTTTTAACTGGTCCCCACCTACTGGGATAATCTTCTTGCCTTTATCTTTTACTGGTCTCAGAAACATAATATTTCTATTTGTTTTCATTTTCGCTGGATTTCAGCACTTCAGCTGCCAAGTGAAAAATGAAACTGCTAAACTGACTGGAAAGAACAATTCTGTGACAAAGCAAGGGTTTTCTCTTCAGATTTCCACCCAGAGAAAAATATTCTCAGCATTTAGGTGCTGTCTTTTCTAGCAGTCATTCAGAAAATCCATTCTGCATTTTAATTTTCTAAGGCCCTTAATGATGTCACTGTTTAAAAGAGATGTATTGCCCCAATTCAATTTCCTGTGCCAGTTTAGCATCAGTGTAAGTTTAACTTTTTAGCATCAGTGTTGTGTTTAACTTTCTAAGTCCAATGCAGTCAAGAGGTGTAGTTCTCTGAAAGGAAGATGATTTGCTGGTCACTTAATGATATGCATCGTGTACTTTTGCTGCCTGTAACACATCATTGTACCCTTTTGGGAAATAACTCCAAAAAAATGCATTAAAAGGATGTGTTTTCATTCTTTTTAAACTATCAAAGGATTATTAAAGTTTCTTAGGTGGTTCTGTTGAGCTTTTATTATGAGCTGACCTTCCAGTACCTAGAGGAAAGATAGAAACTGGGATTGATTTCTTTATTCTGAGATGATGGCAGTAGACTTTTCCTTATGCTTAATCAGTAAATACTATAATATCTTCCAAATGTGGCTCATATGGTTATTTAAAGCAGAACTATGGCTGTTTTAATATGGTTATTGTAGCCATACATTTTGTTTTTATGAGTTTTTATGTAGCACTATTACTTTTATGCTAATCTTAAGGATATTGTTATAATTTGGTTTATATGTTAAGTATTATAGAAGCAGTTGCTAGTATGACTATAGTTAAGGGTCTTATGAACATCACATCTGACAAACAATTGCTTGCTGCCAGAAGCCCAATGAAACAGTTATACTCAGGGATACAAATCACCTTTACAGACAGTTTACATACAATTTCTTCAAGCAGGGAAAGCCATCTAAAATGCATTATGTAGAAAGGTTTGCAGTTTTTTACATTCATGTGCTGTGTGCTTGCAAGATTTGCAGGCTACTGGACAAAAGGTGCTTCCGTATCAAGATGATCATAGGCATACTCTTCACAGTTGCTTTGCCTTTCCTTTTATCAAACATCTGTGTCATTTGAGCCCTTTTTGTACAAGTCCCATGGAAGAGACATGAAACTGTATGCATGCTTTAAAGGCTTCTTGGGGTTTTTTTTCTGTGTCATACTCAGTGCTTTATTTTATTTGTCTCGTTCTAAAAGCAAAGTGATACATTTCCTTTGAGAGGGACACTCAGAGGCAGCAGTGACAACTTGCTTTTCTAGACAAACTCCTACAGGAGCATTATTGCCAGTAAGACCTGTGACAGGAATACACTCTTATCCTGGACATTAATGACATACGTGCTTTGTTAAGTGTTGTCATCAGGCTCACCAGGGACCCATATGACAATGACTTCTTAATTTTTGCTTGTGTTCCTGAGACTGACAAAATATATATCTGCTTTCCCTTGCCACCAGAAGTTCTGTGAAGCAAACTTAAAGAATTTGTTGCTTATACTGACTGGCTAGGAATTTGTTATTCTAAGGATTTTTGTTGCTCAGTATTTATTTGCAAAGATGGTAGATCTTGAGTCCACATTTAAAAATGAAGAGCTTATTTACTGAAACACTCTGCATTCAGGCAGCAAAACTTTACAGGTGAAAGGCCCATTTCAAGGAGACAGTCTCACCAGCAGAACTGGGAGCACCGCACTATCAGTATTCTAATATTAAACTAGTAGGTTTTTCTCTTTCTGAATGAATATTTAAGCCTATGTGCCATGGATGCAGTTTCAGCACTAGAGGATGTCTGCTGAGAGTGGGTCATTCCTTAGGATGGGCAAGTGGACATTGAATCATATTGTCCTATGGTAATATTCTGTTCACTGAATAGGCAAAAAACATTAAGGAAAAGATGAACACTGTTAATTCCACCTGTGAGGTTATATTTTGGAAGCTGTCTGACCTAGAAAACATTTACTAGAACAGGGTATAGAGTTGACATGGGTAGAAAAATTTTCCTGGCAGGTTTACATGCATGAGAGACAACCAGACAGGTTTGGTTGCCAAAGCTGTTATCACTGGCATGCCTAACAAATGTCTATGGTGCTTAATTTTGAAGAATTAAACACCAAAATTCAGGCTTTCCAGGCCAAATCTCCTAGTGAGATGAGGTTTGAGGATTACAGTTTCATTCTAAGAAATTGTAGTCTGAAGAAACTGGCAGTTTTGCGGTCATACCCTGCCTAAGTCCTCTAGGACACAGTACTAAATTTCTAGGCACTAGGCAGTCTACAGTATGTGGTCCCTTCAGCTAATAGTTTCAATGATATCAAAACACCTATGTGTAAATCACTGAAAGGAAATTGAATTGAATTATAATTATCACAGCCACTTATACCCTAAATTAGTTATCTAGCTATTTGCAGAGAGGTCAACACACCAATGGACTGAACAGTAACTGGCAGTGAATGCCTTACTAGAGTAAATTATAATTGCTGACAATGGTGTGGTGCCTGCAGACAAGAGAACAGGGGTACTACAGAGCTGGCATAATTTTTGTGTAGAAAATGAGCCACAAGAATGGTGGGAGTAGGTGATCTGTAATAGGAAAGTGGCAGAGCATAACGGACCCATTATGATACATTTGGGGCTTGAGAAAAAAACCTGATTCCACTTAATATTTAAAGTTAAAAGTGAGATAAATGGGACAAGATTTTGTTAGAAATTTTGCTGATCTTCTCTGAAATACTGTTTCACTGAGACAGACAGAAAAGCAAGACAAGGTTTCTAAATGAGTATAGGTCCCAAGGGAATGGTTTCCCTAGTGATGATCCCCATATGTACTAAGCACCCAGCTTATATATTATAGAACTAGAGAAAGACTGCATGCTGAAGTACCTAGATTATTACTGCTGGATTGTTTGTAACATTTTTGCATCTCTCTGATGAGGACACTTGACAAAAGACAGTTCTTCTTTGGAAGAACTATGCTATTACTAAGTAGAATATCTGTGCTTTGTAGCTTGGGAAGGCATGAATCTGAAATACTGATACTATGTAAAACAGCCCTGTCACCCATATGACATGGGTGCCACTACATGTTCTCCACCAATGATTGATGTGACAAACTCCATATGTTAAAGGAGGCTGAGGAAAATCTTTTTTTTCCACAGATGGAAAAAATATGCAACTGTGGTACACAAACACTCTTTGCAGAGTTTCTCTGTTTCCGTAGCAGTAATAATGTATCTAAAAATAAGACTTGGATCTCAAACAAGAAAAATATCATAGCCTACTACCGCCCTAGTTTTCAACACAAAAAAAATGTAGACATTTAAGGGCATCAAGGGAAAGTGGATTTTTATTTATAGTGACCATACTTATTATTATTCAGTACAATCATCTGGAGAGAGAATAAGGAAGAGTGCTTAAGGTGTTGCTTTCCATGTAATTAACAAAAATAGTTCAAACATACACAAAGACTGGCAGATCATTCATCAGTGCTTATTTAGGGAAACAGCTCTCAGCAGTTTAGCCACATGGGTTTGTAACTGCACCTTTAGGGAGCCCCATAATTAAGGAAAAGTAAAATAATTACGATTGTTAGCTATGAATATTTTATTGTTACTGGAAGAAATAATACAACACAGCATAGATAAAACATTATATAGTTAAGAGATCAAAGATGGCATCTTCAGTTACGATCTCTTACATGCAATTTTGGTTTGGATTTGGGGTTTTTTTGAACTTTCAGAAGATATTATACCTGGTCGGGTCACTGGTTTTAGATGAAATTGTATTGCTGCAAAACACAGAGGTTTCTAAAACTTACATATGGTTTTCTATATGATCTTCCTAAAGTTTATATGTAGGCAAAGCAATGTCATTCAGGGGTTGATGTGTGGTAGATTGCCATTTATATATTATCAGTCTGTAAGATATCGATTTAGAATTGGTCAGAAATATATTAAAATTAAGCCTTTAAAGCTGAAAAATATTCAACTCAGTTCAAAGAAAGCATTTAAAGAACTTTGAGATAAAAATATCAAGATTTAACTGAAATACACAGTGACTTAATGCTCATTAGTTTATCTACCTGTGTACTAATTTGATCTGATCGAAGATCATTTGTTTCCATTAGATGCATTGAATTCAGACATCTCAGAATTCACACAATACCATTATTGTGCAGTCAATATTTTTAACCAATATCATAGAAAACTTATATTTTTAAAGCTTTTAAGAGACAGCAAAGGGGTTTTTTTATCTTGGAGAAAGATGGGAACATTTTTCACTTACAGGCACTCTGCACTGTATTAGAGAACGTAAAATATTTCTGATGAGTTTCAACAGTTCTTTGTTACAAGCTTAAAACTAAAGGTTTGTAAGGTTTGCTACTACTAATTTAAAACCCTAGTAGCAAACTAAGAGTTATCCTTATTTTAAATCTTTACACTGTTTTGCATGCTCATGTTTTCTTCTAAAGCATAAATGTTTTAAAGAATTTGTTTTCTGTAAATAAAGATCATGATCACAACAGCTGCTACCTTGTAAAAAGAGATAATGTCTTGGTCTCTTAGAAGTTACGCTTGTTGGTAGTTTGCCTGCAGCCAAACTTCCTATTTCACTATTCATAATATGTTTATAGTTCGGAGTGAAAGACTACTGTCAAGTAGTCTGCAGAGTGCATGAGTCTCTGTAGCATACATACACACATTCTCTCAAAAGAAATAATAAATTTTCAAGTATTGAGTAAGTCAGAAAGCACAGTTGGCAGTAATAAATTTGGGGTTAATGGCTATGGTTATTGAATACTTCTGGTGTTAGTCATTTCTTAGCAAACACTGGAACTTCTCTGGGAATTTCCTTAACTCTGGGAATTTCCTAACATTCGTTTCACAGGACAAGGGGTAACAGAGGAGGTTTAGATTGGATATAAGGAAGAAATACTTTCTTAGGGTGGTGAGGCACTGGAATGGGTTGCCCAAGGAAGTTGTGAATGCTCCATCCCTGGCAGTGTTCAAGGCCAGG
>JBCJKH010067724.1:0-13641 GCA_039877255.1 Loriculus beryllinus | reverse complement strand
TCTTTCCCACCAGCTCATCTTTCTGCACATGGGGACAGTGACAGCTTGCTCCTGTGCCTTTGAGATTTCCTTCTTGAATGTCCAGCTGTCCTGGATTCCTCTGCCCTTCAAGACTGCTTCCCAAAAGACTCTTCAACAGGCCAAAGCCTTCTCTGAGGAAGCCCAAGGCAGCAGTTTTCTCCTTCTTCAAGAATCAAAACTCTATCAATCAGTTCATGATTGCTGTGCCCAAGATGGCCTCCAGCCATCACATCACCACAAGCGCTTCTCAGTTCAAAAACAAGTCCAGCAGGTTTGCTCCCTCACCAGCTGTGTCAGGAAGTTATCTTCTGTACACTGCAGGAACTTCCTGGACTGTTTGCACTGTATTATATTTCCAGCAGACGTCTGGTATTTGAAGTCCCTCAAGAGAACAAGGGTTGGTGGTTGTAAGATTTCTCCTGACTGCTTACAGAATATTTTGTCTGCTTCTTCATCCTGGTCCTTCCTGTTGATATTACAAAATTATAGTGCCTGAAAACATAAGGAGTTATTCTGGCAGACTAGAATTGATGATGGACTTAGAATTTGCTGAGCACAGCAAATGTTACCCATAGGTAATAGTTGAGGTACCTGAGACCAGTAATAGCTCAGAGCAGCTACATGAGCTCTCCTGTGTGCCAGCTGCCTTGGGAACAAGTCCATCATCAGAGAACAAACATACTGCAGTGAGAACACTCCAGTCATGCATTCCTGTAATGTGTTCTCCTGTCTGCCTCCTCACCATCTAGACTGCCACTTTTATCTGGGGACGGTGGCATAGAAGTCATACAGATTGTTTCCCAGACTTAGCAGTGGTCTTCTGCAGACTAGGGCAATCTTGAGATGAGAACCTGATGGACTGTGTCTTTCATAGATAGATAAGCATGTAAATATTTAATTCTGGGCTTAGAATATCTTTTCTCCCCACCTCCCTTTGTCCCTTTCTCCTTTCTTACCTCTTTCCTCTCCTTTCTGTGTCTCACTCTTCTAAGATCTATTTAATTACACCCATAGAAAAGAAAATGCGGATATCAAAAGAGCAATTCCCTCTTTTGATTTCTAATTCATTTTCCCCTCTCATTCAAGAGAATAGAAATATACAAAGTAATTTGGTATATAAAATGATTCCCCATAATTTTAATCCTTTTAAAGTGCTTACGGAGATTATCACGGTTTGATTTATTTTGACAAGGGGTGGTAAAAATTGTAAGAACAATAGTCTACTAAAAATGTTTTAAGAGCCTGTTGCTGTGTTACGGGAATGAACATTTCAGGTATTCCACGGGTTTGAGGGATGATTTCCTAATGCAAATAAGTGAATTAAAGTAACACAAGGACAAGCGTTCACAGAAAGTAGACATGGACACACCTTTGTTAATGCTTGAAGATTTTTTCCTGGCAGTGAAGCCATCACCATTTCTCTGTTCTGTGCCTTTATTTTATTGCTTTTCCTTTTGCTTTTCACAGGTCAGGAACTAGATGTCTGAGCTACAGAGGAAATCACAGAATTGCCAAAATTTCTAAGACACAGATCAGTCCTACCAAATGTTTGGATGTGGCCATAATAACCAACAAGTAACCCATTCTGCAAGCAGAATCTAAGTGAGAGGCAAAGCCTGGCCCTATGTTCTTACAAGTCCTACACCACCCCCCTTGTCTCCCATATCCTATTGTTTTGTGTGCTGAAATTGTGTTTGACCTCAATTTTGGACAGGGTCTAGTAGCTCAGTACCCAAAAGGACTAAATGCAGTGACCATGAGTGTCATAACAACAACAACAAAGAGCACTCTTGGGGCAAGACTCTACACTCAGAAGCTCAGTAGCATTATGGTCCCACAGACTGAGAATGGGTCACATCACCATGTAATGTGCTACATGGCTTATTTAGCCATATGCAGCAAGGCTTATTCATCAGCAGCATGAAGACACACTGTTCCACAACCTTACCATGAAGATACAATCATTTGGCCTGATTTGTAGGTGTCCGGATTAGGAGTACCACCAGGGAAAAGACCATTATGATAGAGTGTGTGCAGTCTTTCAGGAAGCCATGTTCGAATTCCCTTGTCTCCCTCTCTTTCCATTGCTTCAGTTAAACACATGTGGGTTTCCCCCATTAACTGACCTCCATTACCCAGCTATTTTGTGACCTCAGTGTGTGAGATCTTATACTGGAAGAGAAGTAAATCAAATAAGAGTAGGTTATTTTTCTAAGGGAAATAATTCCATCACATATACAGAAATCATCTATCTAAAGTGTCATATCATCCTGTTGCAAGAAAATATTAGAAATTAAATATCAAACTTTCATTATATTCATATCCCCTTGTCCTATGTTTAGATTTCTAATTTTGGGTCTAAATTTCACTGATTGGTGATACTTGTTATCCCTGATAATGATATACATTGTTCAGAATAAATGAGAGCTTTTAGAAAATGTAATTTATAGAAAATTGAACCTTTACAAAAAAAGCAAATACTGGACATGCTACTGGAGAGCTTAACTTTGTGAAGTGTGTAGCATATAGAACTCAGAAAGAAACTGGCTGCTGTCATAAGATTTTCTTAAACTAATAAATCTAAATTTCAAACTGTTTTAAAAGAAATACTGATCTTTACAATTACATTAAAACAGTAGAAAAAAAATGAAAAGAGGAAGAGGGTGAATAACAGGGCAGGCAAATGACTGATCTTTCTGTGTGGTTTTCACTGGAGCACAAGAAGAATGATTACATCCCTACAGCAGTCTTCAAAGTGTTGGAGTCAGAGAGTGGAATAGGAAATGAACTGCAGTTCAGTGACCCTCTGTGGCCTGAACAGTAGGAGCTGGTAAGCACAGCATTTCCACTTTATTCACTTCTCTCTTTTCAGCCACTGTCAGTAGAAGGCCTTCCCTGCCACACACTTGTGCATCATTATTGTAATCTGAAAAGAACTAAATGTAGTAGATCTGTGTAATGTATATGAGGAGGTAATCTGTATGGGTAGATGTCTCAATGCTGTACATCCATACATATATTCAAGCTTATACATGTGTATGGTATGTGCATGAATTGCTACAGTTTTCCTGAAGAAGCCTGTTTTCCAATTTGAAATAGAATACATACTGTGCCATGCAGTTTTCTTTGTGTTTCGTTAGGAATAAAACCACAAGTTGGTCACCTAGGTCTGCTTGAAGAATAAAGTATAGCTTTCAGCCTGGTCTGTAATTTCCTTTGTAATGGAGGTGCTTCCTTTGTCATAGCATGTTGAAAAAATACTCTAACCTCCAGCCTCCAGGAAAAAAAAACCCTACATAAACATAGCTTCAGTGTGATGTCACTTTAGAGATGCTCAATCTTGTCATCTAGATCTATTCTCATGCTATATGTAGAAGGGGTAATCTAGCGTTCAATAAAAGGCTTAATACACATCACATAGTTGTTGATAAAATTACACCTATGCAACGGCATGATAAAGTTGCACGTAAACATACCCAGACGGTAAGCCTGCAAGGTGTTACAGTATATGTATCTTTATAGACAAGTCAAAAGGCTATTGATGACCAAGTGAGATTCTTTTTTGCTTTTTTTGTTTTGTAACTAGAGAGACATTGATCTTTGAAAGGGAGTTCCAGACTTTGTGTTTATTTTAAGAAAGAAGTACATCCTTAATCACATCCAGATTTACCAACATTTTTGATTGAGGTTCAGAAGCAGCTCAGATGAAATTGTCACTTAAGTTATGGGAAACTTAGGAACAAGGGAATCCTATTGGTTTTCCCAGTAGATTATGATGGCCAATTCTCCATTTATTCAGAAGATGAGACTGGGTGAACTGCTGAAGACTGTCAAGAAAAATAAATTAAAATCAAGCTTGCGGTCTCACTTTTTATTTTTATCTTTCTGCTTTGAAGCAATCCCTGACCTTCCAAATTTTCTTGGAACCTCTTTTTGCTGCAGCTTCAGTATGGAGTGATGCCACTTGGGCTCTTGCAGTTGGAAAGAGGGTGAACGACTGATTTTGCCAGCATTATAGAATAATAAAATCACAGAATGGGCTGGGTTGGAAGGACCTTTAAAGATCATCTAGTTCCAGCCTTCTTGCAATGGGCAGGATCACCTCCCACTAGAATGGGTTTATCAAAAGCCCATCCAATCTGACCTTGAACACTGCCAGGAATGGGGCAGCCACAATTTCTCTGGGCAACCTGCTTCTGTGTCTCACCACCCTCACAATGAAGAATTTAGCTTATTGTCTAATCTAAGACATGATGTATGCTTCCGAAGTCTTGCATGGCATGCTTTAGTGTGAGGTGTCCCTGCCCATGGCAGGGGGGGTTGGAACTAGATGATCTTAAGGTCCTTTCCAACCCTAACTATTCTATGATTCTAGGATTCACACACACATACAAAGATATTAATAATATGTTTCAGACAAAAACATTTCCTGTATGTATGACTTTCTATAGAATAAATTAAGTCAATTGTCATTATCTTTCCATCCACCCCAAGAAAACTGCATGGTATATGGAAAAATTACTGTCAGACTGAGAAATGGTGTCAGTTCCTGACATCATTCAAGCCTGTGACAAATCTCCCATTGCCTTCCCTGAAACTAGAATTATACCATGTTTTTTTCACATGGCAAAGTATACCTACAGCAAAATAAGCTTTCAGAGCTCTAGTCCCTCTCCTTTTGATTATCATTACTTACTCTGCCTTACTGTAGTGAAATCCTTAAAAAATCTGTTATCCTTCTTTTCAAGACGGAAAACTCATGTTTCTTTAGAACAAATGTGTTGTCTTGCACAATATGATCAGTAGAGGTCCTGAAAGAGAAAAGTTTTCCCTGAAGCCTAGCCCAGCATTAAGCAGAGATTGTTTTAGACCATTCAGTAAAGCTACTTTCAGGAACTTCTATGGACAGATTCTATTTTTAATAAATCCTATGAAAATCTGTGCAATGACAGTGTTTTGTTTTTCTTTTTTTTTTTTTTTTTTTCCTTACAATTTTCTCATACTGAAGTCTCAAAAATATAAAGGTTTGTTCTGTGACTTCCTTTGTTGGTTTCACAGAACGTACTATAGAGACAAATTTCAGGAGCCAATTTTCAGTAGGGGAGACAGGTTGTTATTGTTTCAAAAATGCAATATGTTCAATACTGTTAAAAAGTAAGCGTGTGCGTGTGTCTAAACTGAGTACTCAGTGTAATTGGAATACTACAGATTTCCCCAGGAAAGCTGGTCCTGCACCTGGTGTGATTGGAAGCTGTGGTCAAATACTTGACGAAATTCTCAGCTGTTTTAAATAGATGTAATGACCCTGACTTCAACTGATAGCTGGCACAGAGGAGGATTTACTCTGTTAACTTTTTGAGCAACCATTTTATTTATTCTTCAGCTCTGAGGATTTATGTTCCAGCTGGTCTCAAAAATCACACACTGGAAGTTGTAAAGACATGCTGAGGAAAAAGAAAAAAGTGGCAGGAAACTTGGCAGGAAAAGAGACACTGAAAACTTGAAGCAGAAACTATGGCAACCCGAATCACTCCTTGTATAAAACGTGCAGCATTTTCTGTCAGTGACACCTGCAGGACCAGGGTTTCACCTCAGCAGTGCTGTCTTGCAGTGAGAGAAACAATTCTCCCCTTTGATTTGGCATGTCTGAGATGGCAACCCAGGGAGCATCCACACATCTGCTCTTTGGAACACCCCAATAAAAGAAGCACACGGACAAACTGAAGAGAGTCCAGTGGAAAATACTGTGAGTCAGGAGGCTGGAGCACAAGGTGTATGAGGGGTGTCTAAAGGGTATGAGGTGTGTTCAGCTGGCAGTAGAGGAGGCTTTGGGGTATCCTCATAGGTGCATGGTATAGAATGGGAAGCACACATCAGAAGCTGGAACATAGGACATTAAGATTAGATAGGAGGAATGATTTTTTTTCATCATGGGGGTTTTCAAAGGCTGGAAGAGAGGTTGTTGATGCTCTCTAAAGATATTCACAACTCAACTGGACAAAGCCCTCATCTAAATGTGGCATTGCCGTGAGCAAAATGACCTCCACAGATCCCTCACGACCTGAATTATTCTGTGTTTTTATGATGCTGTTCAGTTTACTTAAATTTATTTTCTTTGTTTTCAAAGAGAAGTGACAGTTTCAGAAATGATACAGCTGTTGATTATATACTTCAGGGGGCAACATTAATGGAGGAGCAGCAGCTCTTTTAGCCCCCTGGTAAACTCAGGCCTCAGTTTTTATTGTTTTCTACCTTCAGCTATTGTGTAGCATTGCTGAGCTCATAAAACAGCTGCTGTGAGTGGTGTGAAAAGTAATTGATGCATATACTTCATAGAGCTTGTAAAATGATTTAGAAATTACTATAGAGAAGTGAGCTGCTACTTTTTATCACTATAGAAAACCTCAAGATGGCAGATCACTAGATCAGCTATATGTATATCCATATACAAATATACATATGGATCCCAACTGTCCTTTATGTGTCCTGCTTGCCTCAGCTTCTATTTCTTTTCTCTTCTTTTTAGACAAGAATGTCCATATATCTCACAGGGTGTGTCTAAACTTTTATTAATTAAACTTTAGAGACCTTTGAAGATGAAAAAGAGGAATTATTATTATCAAGGATTATTTAAACTACACTTTTGTGAGGTTGAAATACAGTCCAGCTGAGAACTACATGTCAAAGCCTTAGTGAGAATAGTCAACTAGTGGGTTTTCAGCCAGTACAATGTCAAATTGAAATTAGACTTTGCGACAGTAAATTCCATGGTGAAAAATCCATGTGGCTTAAATGTAGGAAGCTGAAAAAATAAACACCTATTTTACTTATTCAGATAATTTGCCTTCCTGTTTGGGTTTTATTTGAAAAAAATCCAACCCTGAAATCTGTACATGGAGATGTAAACAACTGCATGAGGGAAAAAAAATTCAGTACTTACCAGCAGTGAAGTTTGTCCAAGGATTACCACAGTGAATAAAACCAACTTCCCTTTTAAAAGCTGAGTGTACTATTTTGAGAATGTGACCCCTTTTCATGAATAAATGACGTGGTGACATTTACAGATAAAGCAAGATTTAACTGCTGTGAAAGGAGATGACAAATGTCAGGATGTCAGTAATGATCTGTGAACATAATGGTCTCTCACCAGAGCACTGAGTAGATATATAATGTAACTGTCGCCTGCTAATGCTGCCATGGAAGAAAAGCAAAGCAGTATGAGGAAGATCAAAAACCTCTTTGGAATCAACCTTAAAGTCTGATTGATAGGCATTGGTACAACTTAGCTAATAAATTATACTGCTAATGAGTTGAGGTTTTTACCATGTGCATATTACTATTGCACACTGTGAAATTCCTGTGTAACTTACAAGTGTATTGTGAGAGAGGATAAAGTGTTGGCCATCAAAATGGCTTTCTGACAGTTCCCTTATTCTTGCTCTACTGCCAGGGCTCGGCTGTTGCAAAGGTCTTACTGGAGCTGAATAGATTTACAGCTGCTAGAGTTGGTTCCTGGAGCCCAGGTTGCTGCAGAGCAAGGCAAGATTTTTCCTTGGCATGAATCAGCTGTGAGAAAGATCAGCAAGACCTCCTACCCACATTAGGATTGTCCTCTTCAGGTATTCTCAAGTGTTATGTCTCTCAGTTTTTCACACCCTGGCATACTGTATGTAGGCACAGCCTTGTGATTGCTGTCAAACTTGCCTTGATGACTTCCTTGGGAAACTTAGAAATATGCTAGGGAAAAAAGTTTGGCATTATTTATGCAGTTGTCATCTGAAGTTGTCTCAGGCAACTGCCTCCCACCTCCGGGCTCCAAACCAAATACCCCATTTGTCTCACATATTGAATGCTTTCTCCAGCTGACAGTTAAATTGATTCCCGTTTGCTATTTAAAGTGAGAAGAGCTTTTGGAAATATGAAGGTTTAAAAATCCTGAGACCTAAGCACATTGTGGTGTGGAAGGCAGGGAGTTTCTTTGCATGAGCTCCCAAGCCTCCTGGCAACTTCACAGCTCTCAGCTGTGTGCACTGGGTTTTGCTTTCTTCATGCTTTGCTTCGACAGTTAGTCGACCTTTTCTCTGAATAGGTTAGCCTGCCACAGGGCTTGTGTTACCCAGAAGACCAAGGATGTTTTCAGAGAGGTGGTGAAACTGTGATTGAAAGCCAGATATAGTCAAGCTCTGGTGCAATCAGCCAGGAAGCATTTGGCTGGTAGTTTGTTTATGAGAAGAAATAGCATGGATAAAATATGAACATTAATGCAATAAAAATGACAAGCTCTGGAACATTGTAAAGATGATGCTGAGCAGTGAATAGATGTATTTTTTAGGAAATAGTCTGAGTTAACGCTCCTGTTAATAGCATACAAGTATATCTTTAACATTACTTGTATAGATACAGTAATCACAGTATCTCAGGCAAATCCACATTACAAAGGAAACTCATCCCAATCTGCTGTATCTTTTGATCTGCACTTTACAGTCAATCATCTATGACAATGGAGATGGAGGTGGCATTTTGGATAAAACAGCCAGCATTGTAGCAGTCATATATTGACATTCAGCAAGGATTCACCTTGTTAACATTATCCATCTAAAAGTTAGATATCTTCTCTAAGTGAATTCTTTTAAGCTTACTGTAAAGTCAATGGAAAGATGTAGGCATTGCAGAGGACAATCGACCCTATCCTGAGATAAGTATTGTAAGATAAATTGTGCCTATTTCTTGCTATTCACTGTAGAGGGGGCTCAATCCTCCAGAATAAATGCCTACTTTTGAGGTGGCTATGCTTAGGTGAAACATGTGGGAGGGGGAAGGAGTAAAAGAAGCGCTGTTCTAATTTCCATGGAATCAGCTGATCCAAAGGGTCAATTGCTTTAACACAACCTTGTTACTGTGCAGCATTAAACTATTAAATCTGATTGGGGATTTATAGTGAGGATACCTTCAGCCACCATATCTTGCATAGGTGCACGAAAATTAATACTGAAGAAATACATTTTCTAAAATAGAAAACACATAATTAAAAAGTGCACAAAAGATGAATTAAGGAAAAAAAACCACTTATGAAAGCATTGAGCTAGTAAATCAATGTCTGTGTGTGTCCATTTTTAAAAGATGCTCAGTTAAAGAGAAGTAGTAGATAGTTCCCATGTTGAATCTTGAGATATTCATGTAAAATTCTGCTTTCTGATGGGAAAGACACAGCATTTGGAGAAGCAATACAATCATTCTGATAGTAATATCAACGCTCTCAGGATATAAGACAAAATGGATTCCTGTTGTATCGTTCTGCCATTCCTGCTGATGCAGTAGGGAACATTCAGTGCATTAGTGTTGATATGAATGTCCCAGTGAGTAAAGGTTTTCAGTTAAATCCAGGTTTTGTGATGTGAACTAATAATTTTAGAAGCCACATATTTGATCATTTTAGTCCATGAAGCCTTTTCTTGAAAATGTTACAAGGTTGTTTCTGGGTGGACTAAACAGGGTTTGATTACTGCTTAGGTCTAATGTTTAGCCATCCATCTTGATTCAGAGATTTCTAAGGTCACATGTTTCCAGCTTGTTAGATGTGTATTCTAGTGTTAGTGGACCATTTCTGTTTAAGATAGTTGGGATTTTTCAGTGTAGTTGTTTTTGCTTCATTTGTTTCAATATTTAATTAACTCTTAAATTGGGTGGATTTCTAGGTTACAGTTATTGGACTATTATTTAGCTCTGTTGGTGAAAAGACTTACAAAATGTGCTCACAGAAAACCTGGGAGAGAGGTTTGCTTTTTTTATTTCCAAAACACTGAGTTTTAATCTCTGCTTTTAATGCCTTGTACACTCATCAGCTAGAGAGGGATATTAGCTGTTATCTCAGCCCTGATGCTTACTAACAAAGACTGACAACTGCTGACACAACAACCTGCCTTGAATTATTTTTGGGTAGGGGGTGGAATGGGTTGGCTTAACACAAACATGTAATTTCAGTAAACCACCATTTTCAGAAAACGACATTATTTCAAATTTTCTTTGCTGACAGGGAGATGCATTTTTTTCCCCAGACCTCTAAACAAAATCATGCAGAGGTCTGAATAGGACAGTGGTGCTGAAAGGAGCATCACAATACATACCCAGTGTCAGTCAAAATCTTCCATTTTAATTTCTATTCTGAGTTCTACTCAAGTATAAATATGTATACAAATTT
The DNA here is from genome assembly GCA_039877255.1 of Loriculus beryllinus. Classification (NCBI taxonomy): domain Eukaryota; kingdom Metazoa; phylum Chordata; class Aves; order Psittaciformes; family Psittacidae; genus Loriculus; species Loriculus beryllinus. Next base: position 3,422 of record JBCJKH010067724.1, on the reverse strand, counting down.
TTATCCTTAATTAACTGTAGAGCTTGCAAAAAGCATTTATTGCTATCCATTTCTTTCTTATCCCTCCCCTTATCTCCCCTGATAAGAACTGCATGTTGAGTAGACACACTATAACCCTGTAATTTGAAGCTACTCGTATAGCATCAATTCTTCTTGATGATACCACACCTTGCCAGTCAAAAGTGATTTGAGCTTAAATTGTCAGTTAAAGATGCTCTTCATTTTTATTGTCCTGAACTTGCAGGCAGTCTATTGGATGAAGTGAATTACTTTGTTGTTGAAAATGCTTGTGATTTTGTGTGAAGGACACAATCAGAATACACAATATTTTTTTGCCTTTGCATTTCCCAACCTGCTCTGCTCCTTTGCCACTCAAGCATATTACAAAATTGCTGACATCTAAGCTGATCAATCAAACCCTTTGCAGTTCTGTAAATGATCAAGCTTGACTGTGCAGCTGTTATTTGGCAGTGCTCCATCTGGAAAATAAAATACAGACATCAAAAGAAGTTCAGCTAGGTTTATATTTCAGAAGGTGGGTTTGTTTGTTTGTTTGTTTGTTTGTTTTTTGATAGCTTGTCTGTTATATAGCAGAGTCTGTTGGGTCAAATTAGAAGGCAGACCTTTGTCCTTTCATAAATATCTGATCCTTGAGTTAGCCAGATGACAGTAGAGACACCTAAGCAGTTGTTGGTGTTGTGCTGCTGCTCCGCACCCTAATGCGCATATCCTCCCAGGAAAACATGAGATATATACAGAAGCTTTCCCTAGTATATGGTTTATAGGATTAGGAGGTAGGTGCTTTCAGCAATGGATCTGTTATCTGCTCCTCAGCTCTCCCCAGGTCTCTACCAAGGTTAAACACCATGGCACGCTAGGACTGAGTTGGTTGCCTTTAAAACTGCCATTACGGATCCAGTGCAGCTGTGCTATAGAGAATCCTGTGTATATTAGATTAGTCTCAATGCAGAAAAAATACCAATGTTCATAAATTGTTTCTATTCTTCATACTCTATCTCTGCATTTAAATTATGGCCTTCCTCTCAATTTTATGAATTCAGCTAAAGCGATGATACAACTTGACCCAAACACATTAAGCAAATGTACCAAACTGAAGAAGGAACACAACGTACATGAATAGTTTGTGATTTATCTAGAGGTGAGTATGTACCACTCTCCCTTGCCATAGCTATAGAGAAGTGGGCAGAGAATTGATGGTCTGGTAACCACAGGAAGTAATTTGCCAGGGCTGGAGAGAGACAGCAAATCTCCCGACACTTTATGCAGTGATTGGTCATGCCCAAATGGCGTAACAGTCAACTTGAACAGATCAGCAAAGTTCTCATTAGCCAAATTCAGAGCTAACCTTTCTAATCGCTGACTGCACAGAGGGCAAAACAGTAATCACAGTGGAAAAGGTGTCCTTAGCAGTCTAAAAAGAAACTATCAGGCAGTAAACATTGTTGATCAGACACAAAATTGGATAGGGGAAATGAATCGAATGCTTCTCTTGCTGGACAAAACAGAGGTGAAATGTAGTTATGAGCAAGAATACTTTGCATGGTGTGATGGACATACTACCAGTTTATCTTGGTCAACTAAAGTGTTTCTTGGTGTAATGTGAAGAATATTGTTCCTTCAAAGGACCATGAAGGAAATGAAGTGCCCAGTACCTTTGCCAGTTTTTTTACTCTGAGACTATGCGTAAAAATTCCAGCCAGAAAGAACTGACAGGGAAAAGAAAATAATAGTAAGAAGAACAAAACAATACAAGTTGAAACATATTTAAGAGGGTTTTTTTATATTATTTGTCTTTGTGATGTGATTTTGCACTGCTTTTTATACACAAATTTTAAGCCTTTTAACCAAACCTACAATATGCATTTAGAAAATAGATCCTTTTTTTTTTCTTTATCTCAGCAGAAATTAGAACTGCTGCATTTAGAATCACATCCCATTTCTATCAAATATACACCTTTTCCCCTGCAGCTTTTTTTATGTTAGTCAATATCTTTTAATGTTATCTGATGGTTTCCTAGGAGATGCCCTAAATGGCCAAACTCACTAGTTTGATGCTGGTGTGGGATAATATCTGTATGCACTAAACATCTGTTTTGTTCACTGAAGTCTGGTCTGCCCTTTTCCCACTGGTCATTATGTTTCCCCTGTGTGTTTCTAATGGCTGCTAATGAGATAAGAAAAAAGCTCCATGTACACTTCCATCTTCTCTGATGGTGTGTGATCAGAAGTCTGTGCTCTTTGTTAGAAGCAATGACTTCAAAATCATTGTTAGTATTTCTTTGCACAGTAGTTTGAATGCAAATTTTACACTTAAGGACTAAAGTGCCTTTTAAAAATCTGTAAGAAGCAATTAGAAAGAGAAAGATCACCACATTACAGGGTAAAGATTTCTATTTGTGGAAGGGTGGGCTCAGTGTTGATTCATGTTTTTCAGATGGTACAGTACAGGTTGCATCGTTAATAGAAGATTAAGATGCCAAATGGGGAATTTTTACCTTCTGTTTCTGAGTCTTTCACTGTAGGAAATCACCCAGATATGGCTAGAGCTTGATTTTATGTAACATGATGAGCAGACAGAGTGTTCCTCAAATTTAACAGAGCCTGCTGTTACTGTGGGAGGAGGGGCTGCCAACTTGGGTAGTATCCATACAAAGCTATAATTTCTAATCTGTCAAAATCACTTCCCTTTAGAAATCCTGATTTCATTAGCATGCTCTTTGTCAGATGTGATTGTCTCCCTTAGCAGCTTTCCTTTTACAGCTGTCACAAAAGCCAATCAGATTATACCAAGGGCAGGAAATAAATAAGTCTTTTTGTTGTAAATTAATTTAGGCAAGAATATATCACATATGGCTAGATTTAGTTCCTTCTTTATGAGGTATGAAATTTCATCAAGGTAACAGATGAGGGCTCAAACAGCAGATATTGGCAAAAATTTGGTTACAACTATATTTCTTCTGGCACTCTAGTGGTGGATACAGAAAATATACTTACATGTAACTTATGCCTCATAAATAGCAAACCAAGTTTTCAGCTAAACTGAGAATATTGGTAAAACTGATATATTAACTATCTTGGACAGAGAGGCCAAGTTAAGCTTTTCTCAGATTCTGTCTGTCCTGCACTCTTTTGGGGTAATTCTAACCTAAACACTGAGATTTCACTTAGGTTCATTTTCTTCATACTGGATCTGCACTATTCAGTTTAGTAGTATAGGGTCCACTGCCATACCATTCCAGTCTGAGATTTTAGTGCACCTTGCTGTGCTCTGCTACTGAGAGGAGTCTTGTCCTGGGTTCAGCAGTAGCAGTCATTTTTCTCCTTCTTAGTAGCTGGTTCAGTTCTGTGGTTTGGGGCTTAAACCATGACAAGTCTCCCGACTGAAGCTTGCTTGCTCATCT
>JBCJKH010067719.1:0-13128 GCA_039877255.1 Loriculus beryllinus | reverse complement strand
ACAGAATTCTTAAGTACTTTGTAGGCAAAGGTGACATACAAGAAACAGGAAGTGGAGAACAAAATTGCAGAGTGAAATAGAGTTGTTTTCTGAAGCTATTAAACATCACATTGAATTAGCTTGCCTTTTGAAAAAAGGAAAGATAAATCCTTGGACAAATATCAACACAGGCTATGTCTGTTCTGAGAGCACCAATGATTAGAGGTCAACAGCTGATACACTGAGCATTCAGTTACAGTGTTATCACTGTGGACTATAGGAATTAATACTGGGGGATTAGCTTGTAAGAGAGCAATAATATTTCTAAACAACCTCAGCAATTACTATGCAAATCTGCTGGAACTCTGGAAGCAACTAATTTAAAAATACAAAAGCATGTTAAGACGCTGAAGATTTGACACTAAAACACATACTCATTCTATGTTTCTCTATTAACAACTGGTGGACGGAAGAGTCAAGAACATCTCTGCAATGAGATTTATGAGAAAGGACTTTGAAAAGCACTGCCTACAGTTACACAAGGAGGTGTCAGACAGTAGGAGTATCTTCTCAGCAATAAAGAAGGTTTTGCACTGGAACTGCAATGTACCTAGAAATACGCTGCATGCTGCGAAAGCTCGAGACTGGTTTTCCCCAGAAACTGCACCAAATCCCAAGTGCTCAAACTGCTGTTACTGCCTGTATTTCACAGACTGTGACATAAGAAGCATGGAGATTTCCAACTAGCATTTGCTCTTTGGAGCTACTATACCAGACAATGAGTATGCATACTATGTCAGAGGGCATTGCTGTTAAACACTACCTTAACAAAACCTGAATAATCCAGTACTAGAACCATTCTTACATGGAAGTAGGAAGAGTGATAGATTTAAAAAAGAGGAAGAGATTAATAGCCTACAAGGACTTTTCCTGTAAAAACAATGATGAGCTCTTTGTAAAGAAAAGGATTTAACAAATCACTAAGCAGCCACTTTGCACCCCCTGTAACAGAAGAGGACATTGAATTAGACAAATATTAATTTAAAACTTAAGATGAAGAGTCTAGTATCATCTGCCACTAGAGAAAGAGAAAAGGATCAAAGAAGCCATTGATACAGTACAGTACTGATGATCATATGTAACTGAGTGCTGCTACTACAATGGTAAGACTTCAGTTGCATTTACTAGCAAACTTACATTTGAGACAAGACCACCAACACTAACTGGAGATCACACTACTGATATAGAGACAAACACATCAGTGAAGATCAGATTTACCAATTCATCCCACAGAGCAGACATAGAAACCAAAGTGAATGCCACATTTTACCAGAGCACCGCATACACGAATTGTGTAATTTCACAAACTAACTACACATGGAAATTAGTTTTCTTACATCCTTCAAGCTCCATTGCTCTAAATCCATTACCTAGCCTCTGTCAGTCCAGAGATATGAGGAAAATCTCTGTGCTAAAGGCAGTACAGAATGCTGTTATTAGTTCTTTACACGAACTACATTCATGACACTTACTTCAAAACAGGCAAGTTTCAGAGTCTATCTTTGCCTCAAATGGTAATCCTCAAATCTCATATTATCTGTGGTCTAGACTCAGCATACTTGGCAGGCAACAACTTGGCTGTCAACAGTCGGTCTTTCCTGCTGAAAACTGTCAGGTACAGAAAGACCTGGTTTTAGTAATGCTTTAACAGTGTTGAAATACAACTTTCAGTGTACACCAACCATACCTGTTTTCAGCACCTGCTCAGCAGAAGCTGCTGTTAACAAAGGATAATGAATAAAGATCAACAAGGTAATGTTGATGAAGCTTCTGAATTCCTTTGCTGACAAGTGCTGATCAGATTATGGGGTGCAGTTGGATCCTAGGATGGTCAAGTCATATTTGCTGCTATTAAAAGAGGATTCAGTAGCAACATAAACAAAGTGCTCAAGGATTCCACAGAGCAAAAACAGAACAGGTGGTCCAGTACTACATATACATGAGTAATTTTATTGCAGTGGTTTCAGTTTTAAACTTATTAAGTTGCAATACAGGTACTCAGATAAGATGTGAATAATGATTAGCATTAGATCTTATCAGTGACTGTCAAAGAAATTCCTTCTGGCCAAATGCAGATGCCATTACGTTACATTTGACAAACTTAAAAAAAAATCATTTCCAAGCAGCTTTGCATCTGAAAATGTATATAGGACATGCAAAGAGACAAAAAGAGTAATAAAATAAAATAACATAAAAATAATAATTAAAGAAATAACAAAACAAACAAACAAACAAAAACCAAACAAGAAAGAAAAAAAAAAAGACAGCTCAAGAGTTTCATCAAGCATGGGAGTCTCTGGGCTTTACTGAGAATTCTATCAATCGTTGCCAAACAAGCTGTGCACACACAGACAATTGTGTACTGGGTGGTGCCAGAACCCAGGATTTATGTGAGTCGTTATTTGCAGACAAAGAAAGAATCAAAAGTGCAGTGAGAAGCAACTTCAGGCACCCAAAAAAAAAAAAAAAACCAAACCCAAATCCGACTATTTAGTGAATGTTCTGAACTGCTAAGTGGTTCTTCTGACAAGAACTCTTCAGAAGAGTGCATTTTCTGTTTGGAGTATTCACCTCAGTATAAGGGCACATCTAGTGTTATGAGGCAGATTATGAGGCAGAAGCTTCTTACTACTTTAGTCCAAAACCAAATATGCTCATTACTAGCATAGTATTGACTGCTCTACCCATGTATTAAAAGAGTTAGTTTTGTAAACGTGCAAGTGAACGTGCATGAAAGCAGTTATGTTACATGCCTCGGTATTTACTGTTCAGAATCTCTCAAGTGGCTGTAAAACCTGTTAAAGTTCAAATGTGAAAACTAAGGAGCTGAGTAAGGCATCTCAAGGGTATTCTCAGAAGGCATTAAATACAAACAGTGTGATCCTCATACACTGAATTTCCCTCTGGTATCAGACTCAAACATCTTTCATTACGGAAAGTATTTGATATTTAAAAATTAATGGCCCAAATGCAAAAAGGTAATATGTAAGCAGTGCTGCTTCACAGTTACAAATAAAATAGCATGTGGTAAGACACTACAGCTAGTCAAGAAGAGATTCACCAGGAAAAGTAGCCAGAAGAACAAGGTAGCAATTTTATAATCTGTACATATCACAAGTTGGAGAATTTACAAAGTGATCACAGGAAGTGGGAAAATAAATAAATGGAATAAGGGAAAATAATTCACTAAACAGGGACAAAGAATTGCAATAGGCTAGTAGCATTAGATTGACAGTGAATCATTTTCAAAAGAGGAAAAATCCTTTACTCACCCTATTCTACTCTGAAGTATGAGCTATGAGAACACATATGATAAACACATACTCTGCATCAGAAAATGCAAACAAAGGGATCTCTCCATTTCATTCTCCAATAGCTACAAAACCCATAGTCTAAGGTGCAGAACAGTCAGGCTGCTTAGTGTACTGTTTCATGGCAATGTGCAATTGCAGCCCAGAAATCAAATCATATCCTGGGTTGCATAAAAAAAAAAAAAAAAAAAAAAAAAAAAGACATGACCAGAAGGTTGAAGAAAGTGATTCTCCCCCTCTACTCCACTCTAATGAGCACTGTGTTCAGTTCTGGGGCCTCTAACATTAGAAGCCTATGAAGCTGTTGGATTGGGACCAGAGGACAAAAATGATCAGAGGGCTGGAGCACCTCTCCAATGAAGACAGGCTGAAAGGGTTGGGTTTGTTCAGCCTGGAGAAGAAAAGGTTCCAGGGAGACCTTATAGCAGCCTTCCAAGTACCAAGTGCCAACAAGAAAGCTGGAGATGGACTTTTAACATGGCCATGTAGTTACAAGACAACGGGGAATAGCTTTAAACTGCATGGGGGTAGATTCTGATTAGATATTAGGAAGACATTCTTCACTATGAGCCTGGTGAGGCCCTGGAAAAGGTTGCCCAGAGAAGCTGCAGCTGCCCCATCCCTGGCCGTATTCAAGGCCAGGTTGGACAGGGCTTTGAGTAACCTGGTCTAGAGGAAGGTGTCCCTGCCCACGGCAGGGGGGCTGAAACTAGATAATCTTTAAGGTCGCTTAAAACCCAAACCATTCCGTAACAGTATGGAGCACATAGCAGACATCATCAGTCTTTAAATCTGACCTTGTTTCTCTCAAACAGCTTTTCTACTAGGATTTTGGTCCTTCAAAGAAAGGATTTTTCGGATGTCAAAGATAACAAATCCTGTATGCATCAACATGCAATCCAGCTTATCTCTGTGCCTCACTGACACATTTCTTAGTGTCTCAAGAGCATCAAAATACCTTCAGCCAATCAGTCTGTTCATCAGCCACCATTTCATACACTAATGAGCAGCCTGAGGAAGCAAGCCTTAACATGCTAAGCTCTCTCCCAGAAAAAGAGCAAGATCTGGACTGCTACTGGTCCCACAATGCTACTTCCCAGAAAGATTTTTGTAAAGGTTAGAGATGCATACTGTGACCTACAGTTTCCATAGAAAGTATCTGCAGGGGTTGCCACTGAAGAAAACAAAACCAAACAAGCAGCCTAAAGAAAAATCCAACCAGCAGGGGCTTTGTTAGATAAGCTTTTGACAGTGATTTAAGCCATACCTTGCCAACTAAAGCAGGAATGTTCATGGAGTTGGTTGCAAACCCCATTCCATACGCCATTGCAGATTCCACACCTAGGAACCTGGCAACTAGCTTTTCGAGCTCCTCATGTTTGTCCAAGTTTCCTGCACATAAAACAAATGAGAAACTCAGGAGTCAGAAGCTTTCATTATTGCTATAATCTACAAGAATTTCCACCAACCCTGCTGCTCTTTAAATAAAGGGCCCACAAGAGAATACAGGTGGGTGGGAGGAGGCAGGGATAGAAAAAAAATTTAAGTGAGACAACTGCTGTGCCATGTAAACTAAAGCCAGCAAGTCAATAAAGTAAAAGCCACTTTATTGATTAGTCTCAAGTTCAAAAGCTGGAACAAGTAATATCTCAAAGACCTGCAATCAGATTAGAGACAATCAGGGAACATCCTTTCTTGCTCCAACTTACCCATCTCCTGCCTAGTGCTGCACACGCCAGCTCCATACTGGGACAGAACTTTAGCTGCTGCTTCTTGGCAAGTCCCAGCCTTCTGTGCAAATCCAAGGTAGTTGTAGGAACCCATATTAATGATGTCCTTTATCACTCTCCCTGTGTACCTGTATTTTAAGGACACCACAAGTTAGGCCACTCATGATTAAAAAATTCTACACCGGAAGATTCTTATTTCAGTTTCCTAGAACATACACTGAAATGTTAAGAATCAACAGAACCAAGCATTAAATTATTTCAGTACTGCCTCTCATCAAACTGAAACAATTAGTGAAAGAGATGCTTCCCCTATCTTATGGTCTCAAACTAGCTCCCAGAAGAGTCTTCCTTAAAGGTGAATTTGTTATCATGCGGAAAATTGCCTGAGGCTTCTCAAACAACTTGTTGTTTCTCTGACAAACCCTCTCCATTCCAGAAACATACAACTTACTTTTCAGTAACAAAATAAGATCTCTGTATCAATTAACTTGGCACCCCCTCAAGCAGGATATCCTCTAACCACAGAAAGGAAACACATCTGACACTGCTGTGCTAACAGTACGTGACAAAGAGATTAAGGAAGAAGTTTAGTGGAAAAAAGTTCTAATTATTTTGCACTTGAAAGGCATGTCAAGACATAACGAGTTTCACCAAGTACAACGCTGAAAACTTCTTTACATCTAACTTGTAATATATCATTTCCAATTTGTAAAAGTCTTTGTCCTTGCATTTCTGATTTTGTTTCTATAAACTACTTCAGTTCTGATTCAAAACAATTGAGTTAAATTCAGTTTCTAGTAGCAATATTTACTTCAAGTATCAGGACTCATCCTAAATTAACACAAATTTACAAGTAACAGCGCAATTCAAAGTATCTACCTGGGTTCTGGGACCGAAGTACTAATTTTATTACAGGCGTATGCCCATGACATGGGCTGTCAGGAGGCCTTAGTAAGTAGCCAAAAGATTATACACAGAAAAAACCCATCTTGGTGGCCAGATGTGTTTCAGAAGAGCAAAATTAATTGATTTAAGACAGTGGAAAGTTCAAAACAAACACAATTCACTGCTCCTTTAACCACAGAGACTGCAACTTGCTCTTACAGACCCTCTCCTTTAGGCCTTTTCTTCAATTTTGACTCACGTGAACGTCCAGTTGTAGTCATGGGAAACTCTCTCCATCATGTCCACTTTGGCCCCTGGCACACTGCAGATAGGACGGTTCCAGCTGTCTCGAATGCGCATGTAGAGGTTTCTGGTGTAGAAATTTTCAAAGTCCTGGTACAATGGGACAAAGTCCTGAAACCCATAAAAATGAAAATATATACTACAGCAAAGTAGGAGGAAAAGTTAAGAGTTTTTCATCACAAGCCCTGAAACCAATTCCACCCAAGGTGTTTTAATCCTGGAAATCTGTGCCAGTGCAAAATTATTTGTAAGTGAGATGGCAGAAAACCTGAAAATTCATCTGCTTGTACAAAATCCATGTTAGGTTTGATTTCCAAAGTTTTTCAATGTGCAAATCTACTATAGCCTCAAAATTTCCCCAATAGCACATGTTTTTTTTGTATATAACTTAAGTAGCTCATAGAATCTTAAAGCTCTCAGCTACAAGTAGTAAAAACAATCATGGCATTCGGTCATGCTTCAATTTAGAAAGCCTCAAAGTATCCTAACATATAGGAGAAGAAGTGCTAAAACCTTGGACTTGAAATAGCTTGGCTGTCTTGGTAGGTGAGGAGAACATCTCTCAAACATACAATAACCCCTTTGTGAAATGGACGGGAGCTTCATCTTTGCAAGAGACTTGTATTCAACATTCCGAGTTAAGCAAAGCAAGGGAGCACGCAATTGCTTTTTGACACCAAACAGCATGCACTGCTCAACTGAATATACAAATAATTTGAAAACTGAGGTAGTCTTCTGTATTTTATACTGTTCATAAGAAACACATTTAATATAGCATCACTAGCATTATTATAGAGATTATCATTACAACTTTCCACAATTTCTTGTTCTGAATCCAAGATAGTAAGCTACATTACAGAGCCCCTCTTCTGCACAGCTTAACAGCACTTAAGTCCCACAGGATTTCTCTGAATGAGTATTTCCTGAAATGTAGCTTCCTTTCCAACGTTTTTCAGGAAAACTGACTAACTGTCTTGAATGGATAACACACAGGAATGTCAAACTAACTGTGACAGCAAGGACAGCTGAACATTTAAGAACATTTTTTCTGGCCTACTTAAAATGCTCCAAAGTCATGAGATTTCCTTATTACTACTAATTTAAAAAGAAGTTTGACATTCAGTTGTGATAAGAATGTGTAATTTATTTGCTACTGTTAGGGGGTGAGGTAAAGCCTTTTTAATAATCTACAAAAGGAAAAAGTAGAATTTATGACAAAGAGCCAGCATAGCATTTCTTCCTGTTTTTCACAAAAGAAATGCAAACATGGTGAGGGGCATTTTATTTTTGTTGACAGAATAAGCAAGACAGATTATCTGTCTGACCAAGTGTTACAGTGCCTGACAGTTGTACCACTGAAGCAAAACTAGGAGCATTTATGCCAACTTTTTACTAACTCAAATAAATGAGCACTGACAAGCTCTTTAGTTACAATATTTAACTACAGGAAGAATCCTTTTTCTTTACTTTCCCATTTTAATGATTTCACAACTTTGTTTTTTCAGTTTGGAGTAAAGGAACCATCTTTTCATCCTCCTACCAGGCAGCTGCACAGGAGAGATGGAGCCCAACAGTGCCAACTTTTAAGCACGCACAGTTGCACATAAGCCTTCTGATTTGCCTGTGCATAATAACATGCCAAAATGGCACAAAAATATTCATTTCCATTATTTCAATGATGGAAAACAAATTATATTTAGCTAGTGATCACTACTCCAGGGAATCACAAGTACGTCCTTACTCAGCAAGGACAGACAGCGGAAACAAGATCCTATGAGCTAAGATGCAAAGAAGGGCAATTATTTCTTTCACGTTCCTACTTAAGTATAGCTTTGCATTATTTCAAATGTGTCAGGTCTTGTCTGAAGGCTCTTTGTCAAGAGATGCTAACAGTGGTGGTAGGCCAGCTGATACAAAGCTGTAATCCACTAGAAAAGAACTGGTTTTCTGAAGCAGTTACCCAGCTCTACCCTTCCTCAACTTCAGTGTCTCATGTTGATCCAAACAGAAAGTGGTTTTCAAGGCTGAATCCCTAACAAACTGTTCACTTGTACAACAGAGAAAAAACTTGTCAGTACCGACAAGTGCATTCAAGAACTTCCTTCATACATGTGAAAAGTTGCATAGCTACTGTACTGTATTACAAAGTGGAGACACATGTAAGTACTTGTAGCAATATACTAAGAAGATCGTAATTCATGACACAAAATCAAAATATTTATCTTCAAGTATCTGAAACCTTCTGCTATTTATTTGTAAAGGGGTGGGGGAAGTGAGAATATCAAAAAAGAAACTCTGGCACATTAGAAGATCAACACTTTAGGGACCTCGTACTTGTTACAGAATCACAGAATCAGCTAGGTTTGAAAAGAGCTTTAAGATCATCAAGTCAAACTTATGTTTAATTATAACCTGCTGAGATCCTTTTAAAGCATTTTCAACTCTTCTTGACCATCTCTCTGTGAGATTTCAGCTTTGCAGTAGTTATTCAAGCACACAAACTATGTGACCCAAGAAACAACTGAGATTTTAGCCAAGGCTCTTGGTTAGGAGCAGAGGCTGGAAACAAGTCATTGTACCAACTCAAGCAGGTACGCCTGTGCCGATACAGTCCAATCTCTCCTCAGATTACTTATCAGATAGTACATTTTCTTTTGAAACACAAGCTGACAAAGCAGGAAGAGTAACAAGCTCAGCTGGTGAGATAAAGACAATCACTCACAACAAGCTGACATCACTGAGATATATAATGCAAGTATGACCTTACAAGCCAAAAGTATAACTAAGTTTAAAGTTATTTAACCGTGAAGCAGAGAAGTTCTCTGAACCAAGTAGATTATGATAAGCGAACAAAGTGTCTTTAAAGTCAACAAGAATTCAAGGAACAAATTATGGTTAAGGGAAGTAAGAACTAATACAGGACACTAGCCTTAGTTGTTGTGAGTACCAAGCTGTAAAATTATAGCAAATGGCTCTCAGTGATGTATCAGCTTAATGCCAACCCCTCTGTTGTCCATCCTACCCACCCCTAATAAACCACCCTCAGCTAGCTCTTAAGAGAAAATTCCTCGGAGTAGGACAGGCAAGAACTGTTATTTTGGCATAAATCAAAACTGGATTGTCCATTTCCTCAGTAATCTTTGCCCTGCCAAGCGGTTCTCATAACCCATGCATCTGAGAACACAAAGTGGATAAGATATTATGTTTTATACACTGCTACTGACACTCAGAGTTTGAGAGCCATCTTTTGGAACTGGCTTCCAGGATCTGATGGTTTGTCTGACTGGCTTGGGGGCTGGCTGTTCTTTGGTTAGTTGGTTGTTTTTCCCCATCTTTCTACAATGTGGCATTTCATATGGAGAGTAGAGGACACTACACCAAAAAGGGAAATTCAATGTTTTCAATCTCTGAATCAAGAAAAAACACTTGGGAAGGGAAGTGGGACAAAATCTATTTCAAATTTTTGGCACATGCAACCTCAGTGCTGTGCTGCAACAACGCCCTATTGCTGGAAGTGAACTTTGTCACCTTTAAATGACCTTCAGTGTTTATTGTTATTTTTCCATCAAGTTATCATCCTATTTCAGATCCAACATTTCTAGTCATAACAGACTAAGAATATCAAGCCTGAGATGGAACAGCTTCATCTGGAGGGAAAACATTCTATGAGTGAGTTGATTCTTTGAGCAATCTTCAGAGTAAGCATGGTCAAACAACTGCAAAGGTTACAGCTTCCAAAGGAGGGAGCAAAAAAAGCATGTTCTTTCATTTGAATTCATATGAACATGGAGCTAAGAGATCATAAACAGCTTCATTCCTATTGATTTAAGACAGAATATCAGAGAGATGAGGCCCCTAGTAGAAAGATGAGGCCTGATGAAGTAACCTAAGTACTCACAGTCTCCCAGAAGCCTGAAAGGCATAGCAATTTCAAGAAAGAGTGAAGCAAGGAAAGAATAAAATTCTCCCTTGGGGTGCAGCACCTTAGCACAGGTGATTTAGGAACCCAAGATTTCATCATATGGTAAATTAATACTATAGTAAGTGAAGGTTATAATGACAGCTTTGTAACCAGTAGCTTGGGGCACACTGACATGCAAATTCAGTGATTATCCTGCTTTTAGAGCCAATTTCCCACAGTGTTGCACCTAAGCTAACAAATGGTGCCATGAGCACCAGCCGGGCTTATCTGCAATTAGCATAACATGTTCCCTGATAATACAAAACTGACTGAATGAAAATCAGGAGCAGACAACTGCAACAAACTTCAGGCTTCTAAAAGGAAGCAGAAAGACTTGTTCTATCTCATTGTTACATGAGTCAAAAAATAAAAATGAAGCAATAACTGTGGGCAGCCTCTATACCACCAAGAGGCCTCTGATGAGCTGTACAGATGCTAAGACAACATTGAGCAAAAGAGTAAAGTCCACTGTCCTAAAATACTCCTACAGCTGGATTCTTGTGAATGAGTGTTTGAAAACCACAGATGCTAGAAACACGTTCTAACTGGGCAAGCTACTGAGCATGAAGAGGTACATTAGAGAATTACCAGCCCCATTTACACAGTTGTTCCCATATACAAAACGTACACTGTAATCGACTTGCAAATCACACTGGAATAAAAGTGGTTTTCATCCTGCCCATAAAATCATACGAGCATTTTGCAGATTTAACTGCACTCTATGACCAGATGTTACATTAAATTGGGTATGCATAAATTGAGTCCAGGGTAGTTGAGAATTGTTAACCTCGCTGCTTACCCATGCCAAGAACAGACTGATAATGCTTTGGAGAGGATGTGCTACACAACACCGGTTTCCAGGAAAAGCCCAGCTGGATATAATTTTGAACAAAGGCAAAACCCAATAGACTATTTCCCTTTTCACCCTTGTTGTGTTCCAACTGTAGCGAATATTAGGTTTTCCTGGAATCATTAATTTCAATGCAAAGCTCTAGTAATTCTAAGGAATTTACTTACCATCAGAGACAGTCCCAGAGACTTGCTGAAAAGACTTGAAATTAGTTTGGTCACTTTTGTTTCCTAGCTCTGATGCACAGACTAAGATTATAGTATTAAGTGACAATTTAAAGGAAGGAGTTGCTCTACTGAAATAAACTGCCCTAAAAACCACCCAAAAACTGAAGGTGCTTTTTTTTTGGTGTCTGTTTGTAATACTATATTTTGGACCTAAATGTACATTACGTTTTGAACTGCCATCACCTTCAGAAACACACCACAGAAAACTTACATACTTCAATTCCACAACTTTCTGGACAAGTTAACTCAGCCCTTTATGAAATACTCCTTGCATCACATAAGTTTGTTTCACTCACAAAGCAGGCTATCACACACTGTTCAGCTACACAGCTACTGCTGCTGCTTTTGCTCTGAGCTTTTCACTTAAGCAATTATGAATTATTTCAAAAAGGTAAAGCTAACTCTTTTGTTTGGTATTTAAGAAAATCCTAACTACCGAGCTGGCCCTCTAGAATTTAAATATGAAAAAAATATTACTTTCTACACAAAGTTCACAAGTCTGCCACAGCCTACCCCAGGGTAACCACAGGGTTTCTCTGCTGCTTTTCTGAACTGCAGGTTCTGATTCTGTGTATTAATAAGGAAAAAAAAGTGCAAGTTTTGAGCTTTTTCTGCACACTAGTATCTGCATTCCCTCACCAGAAGATGATTGGGTTGCCAGACAGCAGCTTGAGAGATTAAAATTTGAAAATCACTTTAAACTGTTTCAAAACAACGTCACTGAGCAGCACACTACCACTCCCCTCCCCTGCACCAAAATAAACCTGGCTCCCACATTACATACAATGCAACGTGCTCTCATCAATTCATTTGTAGGCAAACAAAGCGTAAACCAGCAAAGCATGAGGATAAAAGTACTGTATGTTCTAGACTTCACATGATCACTTTTTATTTGTCCAATATTGGAAACACCTGTTCCAACTTAAGCACTAGAAATGTAATTTGGGAGGATGTACACTAGGCTGAAATTTCTTTTAACATCAAAACTTTTTAAATGGGTTTTCTTAGTTTTCATTCTTACACAACATTCACCAGCACACCCTACTAGCTCTATCCACATATATACTATGTACAAAAAATCCCCAGAATACAAGCATCTCTTCACTGCAAGTCATGACCAACTGAGTATCAGTCATTTTTCTCTTTCTCAGTAGCTGGTGCAGTTTTCTTCCATGTCACACGATAGAGAGGGCTTACAATCAAACTGTAATTTGGATGTGCATTCTCCAGAACACCTGCAATACATTATTGTGTGGGGTGATACAGTGGGAGAAGTTTTTGAGAAAGGGAGGAAAATAATCCAAATCCAGCTAAAAGCCGCTTTTGCCAAAAAACAGAGTTATGTCAAGGGACCTGCATGGGAGATTCAATTTTTGGGAATAAAATGGCAAGATGGATGTGGCCAGATTGCCACGTCACAGATGTGATCAACAAGATAACAGCAATGCCTCCACCAACTAATAGGAAAGAAACACAAGCTTTCTTGGGTGTTGTGGGGCTCTGGAAAATTCACATCCCAAATTATAGTTCGATTGTAAACCCTCTTTATCACGTGACCTAGAAGAAATGATTTTAAATGGGGCCCTGAGCAACACCTACCCTTTGAGCAAATTAAATGCCACATAGTTCATGCAGCAGCCCTTGGACAAGTGCAGACCAGGCCAGATGCAAAACATGTACTCTACACCGCAGCCAGGGAGAATGGCCCTACCTAAAGCCTCTGGCAGAAAGCTCCAGGTTAGACTCAAGGACGACCTCCTCAGCTTTTGGAGTCAGGGATACAAAGGATCTGAGGCCAGCTATACCCCAACAGAGAAAGAGA
>JBCJKH010067705.1:0-20180 GCA_039877255.1 Loriculus beryllinus | reverse complement strand
ATAAACCCCTGTTAAGTTTTCTTGAAATACTAGATTACTGTGTCAATGATTTACTTACATGGATATTGTTAATGTTTTCTTCTTAACACAATCACATTAAATTTTAATGACTTGGATTGTAATACCTAACTGGTATCTGGAAGCTTGTGGATAGCCCAAAGCTTTTATACAAATTTATATGTATAAAGCTCTCACTGATATACTTTGCCAGTAGATATTGTACCTTGAGTAGGCAGCTCTGCAAATCCCTTCTCACAAAAGATTAAAAACATTCTCCTATTACATCTAGAGACTTCTTTTTGTTATTCAAAGACATGAATATATTTAGAAAAATGTATATGATTTTTAATGCCTTAAACCAGAAAGCTACCTTGATTCCCATTAAAAATTGGAATATTTAATGTTTTTGCTTCTTCTGTGGCACTTTTTTGATATTGTGAAGAAGAACAAAAAAGATTTCTGAGAACATATAAAACAAAAAACTCTGTTTGAAGTATTATAATAAAACAACCTTCTTTTAATGCTAAGTCCCTTTTTAATGAAGATCCTCTGGCAGTTCTTGAATGTATAACTAGTTTATATCATGGGATGAAGCTGTCTGTTCTGATGATTGACATGAGCCCACATTACAATGTGATTCTGAAAATTAGTCCGTAGAGGTCCTTTTCAGGTAGTACTCAGTCTGAGAGCTGCCCTCCAACTACAGTAGAGCCTTTTTAACCCCACTCATTGGTATTCTAATCTGGAAGTGCTGTCCTGCTTTTTAAATAACCCAGGCATTCAGGCTAGTACCCCCCTTGACACATTACTTAGCCAAAGGATTCAAATGAGATTCAAGAAACATGCAGTAAGGCACAAAGGGATTGGAATATGCACAATTAATAATCACACAGTTAATTCATTTTTAATGCAAGGAGGTTTTCTGAAATTTCACATTCAAATTTGTAACACAAAGTAGTTGCTGTCTATTCCCATTATGCTGCCAAAACACTATAATGATAAAAATTTCCCTATTTTTCTGTCTGTGTCTGTCTGTGCGTATATGTATGTGGATGCATGTACATGCTAAAAAACCAAACCTGTATAATCACTAAGGTTATGATGCAAACTGATAAAAGCTAGAGGATTGAAAGTTAGAGATTACTCAAGCCAACCATGAGCCAAAAAGCATAAGACCTGTGACATAAGTCAGAGGAGGCATGCCAATTACCTTATGGTGGCAAATAGCCTAATACTGATTTGTGTCTAAAACAGAATATGGCTTGATCAATTTGTGTTTTCTTTGCTTGTTTTGTTGTTTGTTTTCTGTTGATTCCCATAGATATTTTTGTGCAGATGATTGCAATATATCTGAGTAATTTTGTCTTAAGGGATAATTCTGCTGACAATAGAGAAATATGTTATTTAGGCACTACTAACCAGACAACTTAAAAATCTAAATTTATGTTTTGTTAATAACATTTTCCTGGATCTTATATTTTTACTACATATCATTTTATGGACTCCTAATGTTCCTTCTTTGTTCAGGGTAAATGAGCACCGAATACAGAAACTTTTTAGAGAATAATAGTAATGCTGAGTGAAGGCTGCTGTTCAAACCCTTCTATCCATAGATTACCAGCCATTGTCAGAGGGATCTGCCAGATAAATACAGCGAGTGCACTTTATTGTCAGTAGGAAGCTGACCTTTACCAACAGTTACCATGTTGAAGCATGATTCCCTACTCTCTCCTTTTGTATGGCCCCTACTGCCCTCTGCTCAAGTTATTCCAGCCTTCTGTTGGTAAATTTTACCCCATGAAGAGTCCCTGAAAAAAATATGCTTAACTCCTACTTAAACCTTTTTTTAAAGACTTAAGTGGTACATAAGCTTTATGTTCTCACTATACACAGGGATCAACTTCATTCTCTGTGGCTGTTTCAGCAGGGTCTGCTCGAAGAGACGCGTGTAAATGCTGCTCCTGCATGTGCCTATTTTTAAAGAGAAGAACTATTTCCTTCCAGCAACTAAATCTCTCTAATCATACTTGAGATAGAAACTGTTTTCTAAAATAGAAAAATACCTAGAATGTTCAAGAAAATTAGTATTAAAAATAGCATAACATGCTTGGAATCGAATGTCTCGAAGGCATAGATTCTTAAATAATCAGAATGTGAACCAGAAACTTGATTTTCTAAATTCACATTTAAAATCTAAAATAGTGCACCTGTACAAGGAGAAAGAATTGATATTTTTATATTCAAACAATCTCAAACGTCCCCAGTCAAAATTTTCCATGTCGGACGTAGTGGTTAGTAGAAGAAATTGAGTTAGATAAAGAACATGTGAAACGGAAGTGGAGAAACTCTGCTTTCAAGTGTATGCTGGGCACTAATGACCCCCTTCAGAGTAATTTTTGAGAGTTGGGAAAGGAGTCTATAGCCATAATTTCTGGGTTAGAGGGAATATGTGTATATACGTGTACTTTCCCAAGCTGAAGGCCAGGCAATGCCTCTCCCGCCCTATGCTCAGGAAATGGAAGTATCACTCCCAGCTGGATGGAAAGTCCTAGATCCTTTATCAGTCTTGTGGTGTACAATATGTACTTATATTGCCTCTGTCTACAGGCTTTCTTCTAGTAAAGGGTTTTCTAAAGTATTGTAAATTCCAACATGAATTTACAAGAGAGTTTCTAACTGTGGCTGAACAATTTACTGATTATGTTATTTGCTTGTAAATTAATTGCTCTGAATTAAACCAGTAGAGCTGCCTTGATTTACATTTTTAAGTGCAATTTGTCTGAAATCAATGACAACCTGTGAATTATGGCCAGGAATACGTATTTTATTACCTGTTATATTGGGTAAGTCAGTATCATTTGCATTATTTTAAAATATCACCAATAATGTTCATAATAAGATACTGTTGAGTGGGTTTGGACAGGGAAATACATCTTATCATAGAAAACAAACACATTTGTAGAAGAATTACTGTTGTTAGTGTTGAAGCATCACTACCATTAGTGTCATGTTTAGCAGTAGTACCTAAGGATCACACAAGAAAGTTATATTTTGGACTAAACATTCAAACATCAAGTAGCTTCTGCCTTAAAGTACTTACTGTTCACATTACTAGTATTTCATTGTTAATACTCTTTTAAGGGTGGAGGGAAAGAGAAGAGCTTACTTAATTAGGAAGACATTTGCTAATTAGGAGAGCAGGAGAATAGGTGATCTTAAAAAATCATGAGGTAAAGAATGCAAAGACTGTACTGTTGAGGCATGGGGCAGCAAAAGAAGTAAAGGGTAGTAAAATTCTTAGCAGTAGACAGTCAAGGCTGTTTAAAGAAGTCAATCTGTAAAATAAATTTAAATCTTACAAAGGTTTTCCCATTACTAATGGTGGTCAAAAGTTTCCTTGTTATTAAGGCATTTTTTTACAGCCCTATTACCCTCAGAAACAAGAAACAATATTTTTGCTTTGGAAGCACCCTTAGAAGGATAAGTTATCCTGCTGGTTGCTTGCTATAGGTTTTTTGTGTTTCACTGGTGCATTCCTATTATCTTAAATTTAGTAAACATTCAGTATGCTGTAACAGCTTGCAGAAACTCTGTAAAGACTTGTATGTTGGAGCTACCTGTAGTAGGTAATATTTCATTAAATGTGGGATTAAAGTTTTTAATACTGCGCACGTGTGACTCTGGATATTTGCTGTGATACTGAAGTGGTAGTTGCACTTTGTTACAATAAAATCAACCTTATGGGACTGCAAATCCTGTCGTGATGGCAAAGGGATGCTTTGTTAAGCCCTTGTTTTATTGTGCCTCCTTTCAGTTAGGATTATATTCTTAGTGCAAAGAAGAGCTGCATCACTGCCAAGGCAAATCATTCTGCTGCTTTCTCAAAGTCTAAAAGCAATAACACACACACAGAAAACTATCCTTACATGAAGTAACAATAACCTTGGGAAGTGGTAGCCTGAAGGGAAAAAGGCAAGTCATAAGTGGTTGTGCAGTGCTGTGAACCTCACAAAGATGCTGGTTTGCCTCAATCTTGAGCATGGTATGAAGCAGGTTGAGAAGACCTGTGTGGAGGCAGTGACCTGAGCAGCATGCCTGCCAGGGCTGACTGGAAGGCCTGGGAAGGCTCTGTTGAGATGAACCTTTTCATAGTGCCTCAGGAAAATTACTCCTCTCTGGTGTCATCACCTACCACAACTGAGTCTGGTCCCCACCTGCAACACTGAAAGCAAGTCTGTGATTTGACTTGCACTATGGTAGGCATCAAACTGCTGTGCTGCTTGGTGTCACTTCTGAGAGGATTGAAGAGCACTGTAACTTTGGTTAAGTAGAGGAGACTTCTGACTCTGTTACCCTAAAAAACACTGGTCTTACATGGAATCTTTTACTGTACTGATGCAAGCTTGGGTATGTATAAGTGCAGGGAGGAAGGTGGATTCTAAAGAGCATGGTGGAAAGCTTTTACTTTTTTTTTTTTTTATTTTTTCCCCCTTTTCATTGAATAACCTGAGAAAACCCATAAACCTTGGTATAGCAGCATAACACACAGGCAGTCTTGTCTGATTGTGCTGTAAACTGTCTTTGTGCATTTAAGTTATAATTGTATTATAAATGTAACAGCTTTTTCTGGTGTAAAAAATCAAGAAGGCAAATCAGGAGACCATATGGTGTATAATGGAAATGAAATAGTTTTTATTTTGCTGATGTGGAGGGTAGAAGTAAAGGAATTGTTTTGGTTAAAATAGACAGTGTAACAGAAGGATGGAGTGGAAAGGCCAAGGACATCTACCTGTTTACTACAGTGTTAATCCCTTCAGTTGCTGAGTACCGCTATCCATGTGAAGCACTTATTTCCTCAATATGCAGAAGCTGAGGCAGTAAGATATTTCAGACCTTGGCATGGCACTAGCTTCTCTTTTTCTTTTATGCTGTTCAAGAATGATACAGCTATTTCTAAACTGTTGCCCCTATGTGAGACCCATAAGTTTAGCCTGAAGGAAATACAGCCCAGCCCCCGTGTTAGCACCTGAGTGCCAGTTTCTTCCTGGCCCTTTACCAGGGTTTGGCTACCAAACCTGTCAGCCTGGTGCGTCTGTTCAGAGTTGTCCTCCTGATGTCATTTTCCACTGGCTGCAAGGGACTTACTTGCTGTTGCTTATTTGGCAATGAGGTCTTGAGCACATTTTGCCTGACAAGCATATGTATGATCAAAAAGTTCTCCCTCCTTCGTGCTCATTTATGTTCACACTATAAATCTGCTTCCTGGCCTTAGAGCTGATCTCATCAGGAGTAAATCCAGACCATCACTTTCAGACAGTTATATTGAGAGTGTAACCCCATGTGTATATTAGCCTTTTTCCTTTGTGAAGCAAGGTTTAAACGCTACATCAACAGATTTAAATGGACAGTTATTGAAATCAGCAAGATAGTCTTCTGTGAAGCATTCATAAATTTTCTGAAGAATATTTTTCAAATGTGAGGCAGTTTTCTGAGACCTAGATTGCTGTAGCAGGAACTGTTTTGTTAGATGAGCTACTATAACTGCTCTTTGATCCTGATTGCTGCCTTATTTTTATTCTTTTATTTTATTTATTTTATTTGTTCTTGGTGAAATGGCTGTATCTACAAGGTAGGTTGAGTTACTTTAGAGTAGATACATTTTGTATTTTAATAATTTTATATTATACACTTCATATTACAATCTCATTTTATACTTCCCCATTAAATTATTTGTATCTTGGCAAATAGGATTTGACTGATCAATATCCTGGTGGCCCATTTAAACCTCTTGTTGCTACTCAGTACAGTTTAGCATCATACAGTTTCTCCTTTTACTGAAGCAGACTTAGAACAGTTCCAAATGCATCTCCTTCTCATGATTGGGGTGTGTGTGTAATTCCTGAGTATTCACATTCCTCTTGCACTTGTGCCTTTGGTTAAGTAGAGACAGTAACTATGAGTCCCTCAGTGACTAAAATGCCAAACCACACACGACACCCTCCCTGTACTCCCTATTAAAATTTTACAGGTCAAAAATCCAAACCCACTTAATAAAAATTGTTCTTCATCACAAGTGACAAAAGAGAACAGGTCAATCTATGGAATAATGGTGCAGTAATTAGAACCTTTGTAGTTGATAAAGTGTGACTGTTAATCAATGTTTGGCTAATTAATCAATATTTTAATCATTAGGCCTTTTAAATTTGTTTTAATGAGCATTTCCTCTAATTCCCTTGATCCTGTTACTTGCAACACTTGTTATCTCTATTAAACAGCAAAGTAAGTGTTCATATACCCAGAATATGCTGTGGTTTTGTAGACCGTAGTTTACTGCTAAGATACGAGGGCATTTCTGAACATGCAAAAATTTGGATTCTTGTGCTACATGCCTTGTCCACATACCTGTAAAATCAGTGTGAGATGTTTGAGAGAATTTGCCTTCACAATCTAATGGTGCACTCCCTCGACAAATTTTGATACCTTACTATTCATAAGAAAAAATGCAGATGGGGCGTATGTTACTGAATGATAGTTGCTCAGTCTTTGAAAATCCTTCTCTTCCCTCTGAAAGCCTTACCCAGGATTATCAAGGTATTTAGAGTTTGTAGAGAGTAACTGCTCCACCGTTAGTCAATTCCCTTATGTTGCATACATGGTATACATGCCATGCAGCAGCTATTGCAATGGCCAGCTGAATGTGGTATCTGTCATTTTAACTTCGAATCTTTCAGTAAATGTTTGAGGAATGTGTTTATCTCCCTCATGCAGAATATTTGAAGAATTTTTATGCTGCCTTTGTCCTTTTGGAAATCAAAGCATGATACTGTTTACCATGACAGATGTAATGAAACTACTTCTGGTACTAATGGGTACCAGGAGTTTGCTGTCCAGTCCTTCATGCACATCATCTGGCAGTGAGAGAGATTTTGCTGAGCTCTGCATGGGTTGGCCTGTTACACTGGCTTAGATTTCTTACTGTCTCCTAAACACCTGCTTTTATTCCCCTTTCTGCTATTTGGTGATCTTTTCCTCATCTTTTACTAGGTGTCAGTGAGGGACTGGGAAATAACTTGTTCCAGACATGTAGAAATCTGTGGTTACAGACTGCAGGCTGATCCTCTGCTTTAGCTTAATCCGGAGGTTCTCTAAATCTTCCCCTGCAGGAAACGAGCAATTCATTTGCTCTACAAAAATTTAAATCTCCAACTAATTCTAAATGCTCTCGTGCTTCTGTGGTTTTCTCTTCTGTGGACCCACGGAGATTTTTGGCATCTATCCACAATATAACCTTATTAGACTCTTTGTTCTTTAACTATTTTGATTTTTTGATTAACAACGTTAGTAATGTTTACTGAGTGCACATTACATCACTAGATAGCAGTGATGTACTAAATGTCAAAGTAATTCATAATATCCTTTCTCACTGGGAGCTTGGATTATCACCTGTGATTTCTGGGTTTGCGAACAGAATTCAGCAAACAATGAATACTTACATTTTGGAGCCATTTCTACAGATTTTACTTTAGTAGACTTCAAGTTTTGTGCAAAGCACAATTATATGCCTCTGGAATGCTTAAGTGGAGTCTTGACATGAAGATAAAATAAAACCTGTTTCTTGTAACAGTGAGGTGATTTATAAAGAAACATTAGAAAGGCAAATTGCAAACTTCTTTCCAATGTAACCAAAACATCTGAGCACTTGTTTCCACTTTTTGAGAACGCATTGAGTGGGAAAGCCTTTAGGGTTTAACTTAAATATTTTTTTTTAGAGGTCGACAATCTGGTCTACTCCTGCCAGCACCAGGAGTGGAGGGCTTGATTCTTAGATAAACAGCTTTACTGAAGTTGGTGCAAAGCTCTGGTTGACTGTATCTGGGCACATTTCTTCCTTCTTGTAGGCTGATATGGCCAGTGGGCTGTTCATGAAACAGATGGATTCAGGCGACTTGATCTGATGTGGGATTTAAAAAAAGCATTTCAATAAGTAATCTCACCTAAAGCAGGTATTATAGCACATGAAGATGCCTGCAAAGTTTCTATCACAGCAGAGAGTTAATGGATCTAGCTAATGAGGGAGACTTCTTCAGAAGTGCTATACCCTGATTTCATGTAGTTGCCATGTTTGGTGGGGTTTCTCCTGGTAAAAAAAGTGGTTAAAAAGTGGTTAAAGTGGTTTTCTCCTGGTAAGACATGGAAAGATAACAGTAGTGGGCAGGCAACTTACTACATAGAGATGTGTAGAGGAGAAACTTGGTTTGGGATATTTTATATGTGCATTTCATTTTTCTTTATCTTCTCACCTGAATTAGTATCATTGCATCTGATCCTATAACTTTTTCTTGGAATGAATCTTGTTCATTAATTTTTTGCATCAATAAACTCCCTTTTCTGTCCCATCTAGTAGTCAGTGAAATCTGAACTATAGAGAAGATGCTGTCTCTGGGAGAAACACATGTTGAACAAAATTATTTTGAGGACTAGAATAAAATAAATTTCTTAAGAAAAAGTTATTTTAATTAAAAATACAATTCTTCTTGTATTGCATTCTCATAAGTTGTTAAGAAGCCGTTAGTAAATAGTTATTTTTATGAGAGTATTTCACTCAGGATTTTTTTTTAATTCATTATATTTTATTAGATTAGCAGTAATGGACCAAAACCAATATCATTTATTTTTATTACTACTGTAGGTTGAATCATGATGATTTATACAGCCAGATTGGAGCTGTGACTGTAATTACTCTGTTATTGTCAACTATATATTTTTTTTAAATCAGACACTTTAACCACATATAAATTCCATAAATATGGATGCTTCTGATTTTAAGGACCTACTTAACAGTATTGCTAGATTTCACTGCAGAAGTTTCATGTTAGTACATGCAAGATACCATGCACCTGGCTACGTATCTTTCTGATTTACTGACTGAATAGTGTTTCTTGACTTTCTGGAATAACTTCACTTTCCGTATTTCCTATTCACTACCATCTATATCCTAATGAAATAAAGATAACCAGTATAAGGTTGCTGTTGGATTTTCTTTTTTTGCCTTTTTTCTCCCTGTATATTTTTCTTATCTTTTCTCACAATGAAATGAGAACATATGGGCACAAAATGACCAATGAAGATGTGTAAAAAATTACTTGCAGCAAGGTAGTGGATGTTAGGAAGCAATTGCTTACCAAAGGTATGTCTGAAAGAAGTGAAGGAGGACTATAGCAAGTCAGACCTTGCAGCAAACATGAAATGTAGTGAAGTTACTAGTTATTTTTAAAAATCCAATTTCTAATAGCTATTTTCTAATAGTAAAACCTGAACAATTACCATTTTTTAATTTTACTGCCTGTTACAGACTTCATTTACTTCATACATCCTTGATCCACCAGGCTAATCAGAGAGGGCTCGAATTAGGGCATTGTTGAGCCAAGACTGCACTGAAGAGAATTTTCCTTACTGGTGACCACCCTCAAGGCCTAAAATTCAGTTCAAGTGTGACAAGAAACTTTTTCCCATTTTCTTGGACTGCCTTAGGACATAGAAATACCCTCTTGCGCTTGTGAATAAGGGAGGAAGAAAACAAAGCAAAACCAAAAAAATACCCAACCCCAAACCAAGCGTGCCACTCAGACACCTTTTGTCCATCTTCCCTGATCTTCCAGGTGACAGACATTCACTTTGTCATAGATTATGCTCTGAGTATGGACATTATCTGCAGATGCAACTACTTTTCTA
Organism: Loriculus beryllinus; assembly: GCA_039877255.1. Classification (NCBI taxonomy): domain Eukaryota; kingdom Metazoa; phylum Chordata; class Aves; order Psittaciformes; family Psittacidae; genus Loriculus; species Loriculus beryllinus. The sequence continues at coordinate 10,448 of JBCJKH010067705.1, read as the reverse complement.
AGATACATAGTATTTGCCTCAAAGATATTTTCAAAGAGAAAATTCTAAAGACTCTCTACAGTTTTTTTCTGAACAACTAGAAGCCTGTTATACATATATTTCAATTATTTCAAAACAGCCTCATTCTCCATGGAAATGGAGGAGAAAATAAAGCCTGTCAATTATGTTGATTCACCAAACCTTCAAAATACACAATTTTGTCTTTAAGTGAAACTTAGAGAAATTACTTTCACAGTATGCAAAGTGTTTTGGAGATTCCCTCTCAAGACCAAAAATAGCATTTTTCTTCCTTCCCCATAACTGCTTCAGTCAGGGTGTTTCTTAAAGACATTTTGCTTCTGTTGCTGTCTCAGGAAATATCTGGTCAAAGGTTACCAGAATAGGCTCTAAAATAGAAATCCCTTTCAAAAAAGTTTTGATTCTCTTAATCTTGTGTTTCAGTTGATGCTAGCTTCCTTTCCTACTTATCCATCCTTCCTTCTTATCCATGTCCCACTTTCCACGCTTTCATTCTTCAGGATAGGAATAGCATTAAAAGGCCACATAGAAGTGTTTGAATGTCCTTACAGTTCAATCTGTCCAAAATGTCCAGCAATGAAAAAAAGTACTTCCAGTGACATGTATGTGGGCACTTTTTTCTCCATGCCAGTTGCAGCATCAGTGGCAGTAAAGAGAAAAAGACCTGCTGTTTGTACTTTGGTGAGTACCTCAGTATTTGGCTGAGCACAGAGCCAGAGGATTCTATATCTGCTCACCTAATCCACGAGAGTCTAACAAGCAACTGAAAGAGAAATGTAGAATTATGTTTATTTCTCTGCTGGGATTCTTGCTCATAGCAATTCTGGTACCTGAAGTCCAAGGCCCAATTTTGCAATGTGATGAGTGCAGTCAGCTGAGAGTGCTCTGTGCTGCTCAAGAGACACTGAATATCTTGCAGGATGGGATCCTTGGAAAGATTTGAGTGTGCTTTTGTGAGCATTTGCCTTTCCTCTACAAAGCCCTTAAAAGCAATTCTAAAGACAGATAGAATTCTTACAAAGTTCAAATGTAAATCTCTTCAGAATTATTACATTCTCTGGAGTATAGTAAACAAATAAACATAGTAAGAACTACAGTGATAATATTGCACTTGGTATACAACTTTTCTTGCATTTTTACAGAGCTTTTCATCTCAGGATCTCAAAGGGCTTTATAGATGGTACTTATCTAACCCTCCTAACACATATGTAAAAGTAGCACTTAGGTATCATCCTCATTTTAAGTTAAGAAACTAGAAATGGAAGCACAAGAGATGTTAGGAAATTTTCTTGTGTTTCTCAAGTAGTCTGTGAAAAATACGACTCAGGCCTCCTAAGTTTATATATTAACATAAGAGAAATTTTTGTATATAAATGATATTTGAAAGGGCTTTTAAATACCACATAATCTTAAGTTAATGGCAATCTTGCCTTTTATAGTTTTGTTATCTTTCGCATTCTATTTTTTTGTTTTACAAATGTTGAAAAGGTATTTCTTGCAATTACTGTTGAAGGTCTTTAAACTTTATTTTTTTTATTCCTGGAAATTACTTGATTTACAACAGACAAACTTAAAGACTGTTGTTATTCTAGTTCACCTTTAATCGTATCACAGTCTAATGAATTATTAATTAATTGTGTCTTATTCATTGTTCTGTGTGGAGAATGGCCATCTAATATATAATCTTTTCCTCTAAATTCTGATGGAGAGATGAATACCAGTGTTAGAAAAGAAGAGAGACAATGGTCTAATTTTATGCATTGAAAAAAATGTTATTAATAGCTCTGTTTCATAAAACAAAATGCAAATACTTTTGCATTTTCCATTACTGTAAAATATGAAATTTATATGCATTATTTATTTCAAGGCCTTTTTATCTTAAAGTAACTTCTCCATATCACATTTCACTGAAGACTGTTGAAACAATGCACAACACAGGTCAGAATGGGTATGTCAGGATCTTTCACGTATTCTTTTTCTAACATCCCATGCCAGTTGCAGTTGCCATTTTCTGAAATACAAGGGATACTATTTTATAAATGGGTCCCAAGAAGACATTTGGAATCTTACTTATTGTATTTTGACAGCACTTCAGGAAATGAAAAGAATTGTTTTTGTTTGTTTTGTTCTCATATATAATTTTGTACAATAAATGCTCATTGAGAGAGCACAAATGAGTGAAGATGTACTGTCAGTCTCATATAAGCTATATTAAGCATAGCCATTTGAGTGGATGCAATATTCAGTCAGTTCAATTACTACTAATTTGATTCTAAGTTACACTATGCAAGCTATATGTTTAAATCAGAAATGTTGCTATTGCTTTTGTTTTGTTAGAAAATACAATTAATACTTCTTGAAGGAGAGTTGTAAAAGTGGGTTTATCTGAATTATATTCTCACTAAATGAATTACAAACTTGCAGCATTTTAAGTTGTGATGGCCAAATTATTTACTGGAGTTATTTATGTCCTTTATTCTGGATCTTTGCCACCTTTGAAAGATTTGGGTCTCAAATAGGTGGGATGAATACTGTATTAGAGAATATGTATGTACTCGTAGTGTGTTCTAGAATATTACACTTTTTGACAAAACTAGGTAAGAAACAAGACATAGTCAGGAGCATCTCCTGGAAGGGAGTGTTTTGGGTTTTTTATTAAGTTTTTGGTTGGTTTTTTGGTTGTTTTTTTTTTTTTTTTTTTTTTTTTCCCTTAAATCCTGAAAGTTGTGACATGGAAACAAAATTAATAAAAGAAATAAAAAAACACACAGAGAAAACAAGCAATCAAACAAAAAACCCAACACCCCCCCCCCCCACCAAAGCCCCCTCAAACCGCCCCACAAAAATATCCTGAAAAACTATATTTGGGTGAAAAAAGATGTGTTGAATATTAAGAAAAACTTGTTTTCTGAAGTGTGCATATGTATACACAGGCAATAACTCATTTCATGGGCTATTTCAGTACATTAACGATTATTTACACATAGGGCCCATATAAGGTAGGCTGACGTAACATCAAAGAAATAGCTCAGATATATTCACCCAGCCTGGGCTCAGTTTCAGATAAAGTATCCCAAGCCCTGCTGTTAAGTCTGACAACACAGAGTTTTTCCCATGTGGTACAAAGCCCAAGCCTTCACCCAGCTTCTCAAGTAGGTTTTGTGCTACCTACACCAAACAAGCAAGTTGTAATCTAGCTCAAGTATTTCTTTAGGAATAGTGTAGATGTATTTTGAATCATAGGAAGTTTTAAACTGTGGCAATGCAAGCCATATGGGATTCTTAACTTTGAAATCCAATGGATCATTTCACACATGGTCATGCTGAGTTTAACTCTGAAAGAAAAGACTCAAACAATCTCTTAAATATAATTATTTCTAAATAACAGTTTGTAAAAAGCATGCACAGACTGGCTAACCATATTTTCTCTGACATTAGATTTGAAATATTAACAATATCCTTTTGGTGATTTTTGTATTTTCTTCTACTTGCCTGACAGTTTGTGAGGGCAATAGACACTGCTGAGAGATACGTATTAATTGTTGATCATCCTCTGGGTTGTATATTTTTGTCAGGAGAGTCTGTCTTAAGATGAAAGGAATATTCAAAATGAACAATAGAAAAATTAAAATATGAGGAAATGTTTGTTAAAAAAATAGGAAACCATGGAATTCATTGCCACTGCTAAGAAAGGAATATTTATTTACATGTACAACAGACCACCCAAGTTTATAATAGAAAGTAAGACGGTGGAAACAAAAACTTCAGGACATAGAATGCAGAATTTACAGGCTGGATTTTGGAGGAATTTTCTCTAGAAGTCATATCTGTGCATTTCATGTCTCCTTCAGCATATATAGGAGATGGCATAGTGAACGTAAATGTACTATGGGTGTTGTTCAGTAGGAAAATATTGTGCACCTATGTGGACAGCTAGTTTTCTTTATCATGGAGTGTTACAGAAAGTTTTTGGTATTATGGAGTGTGGTTTTTTTATACTTGCTCTCTCATACTTGCCATTCTGTCAGTTCTCCGGACTTAAAATGAAGTAATGGACAAGACCCCCCATTTTCTTCAATTCATTGACTATATAAAGTGCCACAGAACTGCTTTGTTGTTGTGAAATCTATTACAGACTTGCAAGGAAAAGAAAAACAAGAAAATATTACCCTGTCAAGAGTCAAAAAAAAAAGAAAAAAAAAAAGAAAAAAGAAAAAGAAAGAATTTTAAAGCAGAAACAGTGGCTAATGTGCATTTATACCCATGCTTGATGTCATCAATATAAATGATTTCTTTCTGGATAATTGCATCTCTGCTATACAACTAAATCACTTTTTTACTCATAGGACAGGAAGGAAAAGACTAGCAGCCTCCAGGGTGCAGTGTATCAAACTGCCTTTGGTACATACAGAGTATTGCTCTGCAGTTCATCTGTTGCTTGGGTGGGGCTTAAACCGTTAATATCATGTATTTGGACTGTAAAGTAGTTCAGAATGTGACACAGTGGAAAAAGTCAAAAATGGGAAAAACAGTGGGAACATGGGGCAATTGAAAAAGGCTTATGTCAGGCTGTGATATTCCTAACCTTCCCAATCATTACAGCTCATCATACCACTGAATTCTCTACAAAGTAGTGGTAGCAGTTTGGCATCACCCCTTCCTGTAGGATAATAACCTTCTGCAAGAGTGAAATTTTTCTATTATCATGTCATAACCCTCCAGTAGGACAAAGCCAAGGAGTCAAGGGGGAGCTCCCTTGGACCTGTCAGGTGTCAGATTATTTTCAGATTTCTGCATTAGAATCATCTTCAAACACACACTATAAATCAGCAATAACATAGGATAATGCAAGTTTACCCCAGTTTGCCTGTTTCAAGTAAGTCCTCCACTTGACTTTGTATATGTTGCTGGTGAGGATTATTGCAGGACTTATTTTAAAGTAGTGTTTCCTTTTTGAGAGTGCGGGTTATCTGAGGTCAGTTTGCGTATGGAATTAGGGCAATTGACAAATTCATTTTTTTGACTCTTTTTCTCAATAATTCCTCTTAGAACATCTACCTGTTCCTTTGGATACTTAAAAAAAAAAAAAAAAGAGAGAGACGAAGAATTCCATATTTTCACTATTTTCTCATCTGATCAGACTGTCCTGTAAGATTTGGGAAAAGGAAAACAATTGCTATTTTTGTTTCTGTTTTAAAGGTATTTAGAGTTGTTTTTTGGTGTGAGGATGAGAAATATCCTCTCAAGTATCTCTCTCCTAGTTGGATATAAACATTCAAGAAACAGACCCTGGGCCAGATCCCCAGCATGAATTCAAAAGGACTCTGTTAATGTAGACTAGGTGAGGATTTGGCACAGACAAATATATGAGTATACAAGTGCCACAGCTCACTGGGTGTTATTACAAAAAGTCTGTCTCTTGCTGGCACTGACTTTCAAAAACAAGCTGTGCTTAGCACCTCTGAGTTTATAAAGATCACACAGCAACCTACATGCTATCAAAGCTTCAGGAACAAATAAATAAGCAGCTTATCTCTCAAGGTCTTTCCCCCTGATTTTATTATAAGTGACAATAGAACCAAAGTTGTAAAGCAGTAGAAGATCTTCAGCCTAAATATGTGCTGTGTATTTTTTCACATTGTCTGAATCTGCTGTTAGGTGATTTTTCCTTAAACTGTAATATTAGGGTTTTTTAGATCTCTCAGAGATTTGAGATTAATTCTTACTGTTCTACAAAAGACGTGCAATATTTTTCACACATCTGCTTCAGGAGAAATGAGTCTCCATTGGCACACACACTTTTAAAAGAAGAAATGTTAGTTTTATGGATCCCTCTTTTTTTGTGCTATAGTCTTTGCAGAGAGCTATCTGTGTCTACACAGAGAAAATTCAGGGAAGCTCCATTGTATTTTAGCCTTTGAAGCTGATACCCTGAATGAGTGAAAACCAAGTAATATCAGTTGTCCCTTGAGAAACATAATGAAAATCTTAAGACAGGGATTTGCCCACTGTTGGTGTTAGATGTGTAAAATTTCACACAGCTAAGATGACAACAAATAAGATTTCTTAACTACTTTTCTACTGTTGCTCTTCATCAGCTGCGAAACAATAACAGTTATGGTTTTGCTCTAGTTCTCCCACTCCAGCAAAATCCATCTGTAAAACTGATGGAGATGACTGAGCAAAAACAACAGGCAGCCAGGCCATTTCAGCAGGAGGGAATCGTTACAAATATGAATCACACAAAGTAATATAAGCAAAAAGGCTACCTTGCCCTGGGTTTTAATTCAGCCTCCACTACCAAGTAGCCTAGAGTCCTCTTTTTCAGCAGCAAGAACTTCTGGAAATCCTCATTTGTGAATGCTGGAGTAGGCTGTGCCTTTGCCTCCTGCCAAACACTGCCAGAAACTCCCAGTGTACAGTCAGAAAAGGCACATGCCTGGAATGGATCGTATTGAAAAATAATTTTTTTCCTGTTTAATTCCTTTGTGTTCTGTGCTCATATGTGAGGGGGGAAGCTGATGGGTTGTATTGAAGCTATTAATGATGTGCTTTGGCCATAATTAGGCATGAGCCAATATGCCTTTTTATTTTTTCTTCTGGATTCCTGCTGACCTATGTCATCTTTTATCCTTCTGTAACAGAAGCATGTTTGGTAGCTGTACTCGGTGCAGGGGCTGCTCGTGCTCCAGCAGCATCCATTGGGCGGCTCTAGTGGGAGGTCTCACAGGAGCCCCTGCTGTCAGGCTGTTCCCTACTTCTTAGCTCAGCACATAATCAAATGGTGCGTAGCCACACACTGACTGTGTGCCATATATTTTCTCCTGCCATGTCATTACTCATTAGTGTCTGGAATTGCTGCCGCTGGCTTCTACAAATGAATGCAAGAGCCCTAGGTGAGTTAAAATAAATAAAGCCTTTTGCTGGCCCCCTAACGGACTATTGCCTGCCACCTGAGGAGGGAAGGAATCCGTCATTACCTCAGCAGATAAGAGGGGCTAGAGTTACTCACCTGAAGTAGGCCACTTATCGTCCTATCCCTGGGCTGAGTCAAATCTTACATATGTCCACCAGATGGTCAATTCCCATAATTATTATTCTGCAGGCTACAAGAACATGAGGAGACTGAAGAGCTACTCAGCCTGTATATGCTCCTCTCCACCAAATCTACTCTCACATGTGAATTGAAATACATTAGAGCAGAGTGGTACCTAAAACTTTTAAATATAGGAGCCCAATAATGTATTATTAGTCTTATTGCCTAGCATTGTATTTATTCTATCTGAGCATCTTAAAGAGGACAGCGTAATTCATAGATGAAATCCATTACATTGCTGATAGGGCTGTCTAGCCAAAATACAGTTAACAAGGAGTTTCTCCCTTCTATCACTCTGCAACTGATCAATACATAGATTCTTGACACTTTTTTTTTTTTAATTTTAAAATGTGCTTTATGATACCACAGTGTTCACTTTGTCTCACATTACAATTTTAAGAAAAAGTAACAATATAGATTCATAGAATGATTGAAATCTTGTATCAAACTTTTAGATGAAACCTCTATATAACCTTAAGGGTCAGTACTGGGGCTAGTAGACTTCACTGCCTTCATTAGTGACCTGGATGATAAGGTAAAACTCAGCCCCAGCAAATTTACAGAGAACACTGAGGGCTAGGAGTTAATATCCTCTACAGCAGAGTTTCAGTTGAGTTAAACCAAGGGACTGGGAGACTGGGCTGACAGAAACCTCAAAATTTTTAATGGTTCTGCACTTGAGGATAAGTAACTTAAGTGTGTCAGTATGGTTTGGAAACCAATTGAATGCAATGGGAATACAATGGATAACAACAATGTGAGGTCATAAATAATGCAAGCTACACCATGGACCACATTAGGAGAAGCATGGATAGTGGATAGAGATTATTATCTCTATATACCTGGCACAGGCTAGGCAACACATGGAGTGTGGTATCCAATTTTAGGCTACCCTCATGTAAGGATATTGAGAAAGAAGTGACGGTCCAGTAGAGGACTTGCACGAAGCAAAGGGCCTGTTGTACTTGACATAAGATAGGAGGTTGAGTGGGCTGGGCTTGTTTAGGCTGGCAAACAGAAGACTGAGAGAGGAAGCAGCAGCATCCTACAACTATTAAGAGACAAGAGAGTCAAACTCCTCTTTGTAATTAGGTTAAAGAAGAGGCTCTTGGTTGAAATGTCATGAGAAACCTAAGGGAGAAACTTATCTGTAAACTTAAAACATTGACTGAAAAAGTCCTGTCTTATGGATGTCAGGTATTTTGCTTCTGTGCCTTGAATGCTGTATCCCACATTGGTGTCAACATCATCATACTTATTTGTTTCCTTTGGGAAGACTGCTGCCTGGCTTTATCATTCTTAGTGATGAAAAGATTTCTCCATATTAACACTTTATTATTTGAATGTGTAGTTAAAATGTTGAAAGATTTCATGTTGCTGTGAAGAAATGCCAGGAAATTGTTTAAAATCTTAGGAAATTTCTTACTGTAGCTTATTAAACCTTCTCATTGAAAGATTAAGAAGCATAGACTCAAAGAATTGCTCAGTTTTTTTCTGCAGCTAGATCTCAAACACTGGAACTTTCAGCATTTCCAGCTGCAGATCTTTTGCTTTTGGAAGTTCTTTGAGTACAATTTTAAAGCTGTCTGATATTTTCTTTTGCTGTGCCAACTGTTGAAAAGCAGTCTGGCCTTGTAAACATGCCAGTACAAGTGAAAGAGTGCTATAGTGTTAGTCTCATGGGATCTCACAGTAAAAAGGATGGAAAACTCATCCTCAAGATTCAGCAATCAGAAAATGTGCAACCACATGGAATTTTATAGCTCTGACTACTTGCAGTGGTTTTACTATATACTTAACTTTTGATGCAGAGATATTAAAACCACCTTGTACAGGTGTGGCAATACCTCACTTTCCTGGAAGATAATAAATATCATGTTAATCAGTGGTCAGTCACTTTGTGATATGGCAGAGCCACACTGTTCTGACAAATGACTTTAAACAAGTTCAATGCTATAATTATGGAAAAGGTTACATTGTTCTACAATTATCCTTTTAATCAATCTTGCAGGATAATCATCCTGCCGAAAAGTCTGTTTCTCAATACCAGTTTCATTATCTAGGTGATTCTCATCACTAATCATTAGAGTGTGATTCACTATATTCTTAACAACTCCTGTTTTAACTTTAAATGGGTGATTAGACTCAATATACAGGATATTACCTGCACTATCGTTTTTATAATACATTCTCCTTCCCAACTGTCAGGCCATCTCCACTAATAAATGTAAAGAAGCATTTCCTATTAACACCTTTTCTATAGTAAATCATATTCAAATGAATATTACTAATGAAAGAGAAGGAGAGAGAACAGTTCTTTCCCTGGTGTTCCATCTTTCCAAACATTGCATGAGAAGGCATAGGGTAAAACCGGAAACCCTCAGGCTGAAAGGTCAGCGTATCTGAAGTAAGTAATATGAAGGCAGTGGTTACTCTTGACTTTTGAACTTGCTGAAGTTCTTTAGGCATTCCATCAAAGCAAGACAAAAAATATTTTCTAGGCTAAACTTTTACATTAATTTCCAGTAGGTCCCACCTAGTGATGTAGAAAGGGATTGCAACTTTCATGTAGTGAAAACCCAGTCTGAATGGGATGCTGAGGTTTTTTTCCTCTTTAAAAAACAACATATTTAAAGTAGCATATAAACATCAGTAAAAAGTTTCAATTGAGTACTTTTTGGTACGCCGATTTTCAAGAGCTTCAAGGAAAGTAGTTAGAATTGGTGTGTTTAACTATATTGTTTAATTGTGAAATTTCAGTTTCCTGGTAAACTTCCCAGTTCTGATGGCTTTATGCAGACAAAAGTTTAGTCCTATACAGTGTCTGTTTAACTCTGACCGTGACAAGGTCCCTGTTGTGAGGCTAAACTGACTTTAGAGATGATTGGTTCTTGACACTTTTCCTGCTACTTTTCTGTGTAGATTTATGTACTATACATTTTCATTGAGCATTTAACCCTGAATCTTTATATGAGCCTGCCATAAAGCGCATGCCTATCATCCAGGAAATACTTGGAACGCTTTTCCTAGACAGGAGTTATTTTAATGTGAAGAAGAATTAACTGTACGGAATTTCTAATATCCTGGGAAATAATTTCTGCCAGTTGTAAAAAGAAATTTAATTAATCTATAGTTATCAAGTATTAATTTTCATATTAATTTGAAATAATTCATTATTATGCTTGTATAAACATTTTCTGTTTTGTTTCTGGGTTTTGGTGTTTGGGTTTTTTTATCATAGAATCATAGAATAGTTAGGGTTGGAAAGGACCTTAAGATCATCTAGTTCCACAGATACTGATACATATTGGAAATAAATATGGAAATATTGGTC